>CAUYQG010047172.1:0-11955 GCA_963574415.1 Tarsius wallacei | reverse complement strand
GCGGGTTCGAGACCCGCCTGGGCAACTTGGCGAGACCTCGTCTCTACAATAAATCAAAAAATTAGCCAGGCGTGGTAGCACGCACCTGTAGTTCCAGCTACTTGAAAGGCTGAGGCTGAGGCAGAAGGATCACCGGAGCCCAGCAGCTTGAGGTTGCGGTGGCCAGGAGCGGCCACTGCACTCCAGTCTGGGCGACAGAGTGAGATTCCAACTCAAAAAAAAAAAAAAAAAAATACAGATTGTAGGTCTGACTCAGTGGCGCAGCCTGAAATCCCAGCACCTTGGGAGTGGATTGCCTGAGCCCACGGATTTGAGACCAGCCCAGGCAACTTGGCAAGACCTTGTCTCTACAATAAATAAAAAATTAGCTGAGCGTGGTGGCGCATACCCGTAGTTCCGGCTACTTGGAAGACTGAGGCGGAAGGATCACCAGAGCCCAGCAGGTTGATGCTGGGGTGACTGTGAGTGTGCCACTGCACTCCAGCCTGTTGATTAATTAATTAATATGCAGATTGTAGAAGGGAGAATGGCACATAAATGAGATGATGTTTAGGACTCCTAAATCAATGTGTTTTGGTCCTCACATGATTAAAAAACTTACTCAGAATACCATTGTTTTGTCTTTGAAAACAAGAAATCTTTGGCCTGACAGGCGTAGTCGCTCATGCCTGTAATCCCAGCGCTTTGGGAGGCTGAGGCAGGCAAATTGCTTGAGCTCAGAAGTTCGAGACCAGCCTGGGCAACATAGTGAAATCTCATCTCTACAGAAAAAAGAAAAGAAAAGAAAATTAGCCAAACGAGGTGGCGTGCACCTGTAGTCCCAGCTACTTGGGATTTTGAGGCGGAAGGACCACCTGAGCGCAGGAGGTCCAGCCTGAGCTACAGAGTAAAAAAAATGTAAAAAGTTATTTGGCCCAAAAACGTATTAATCAGAATATTTTATTAGGTAATCTCCTATAGACACGCCCTACATGAAAAACTTGCTTAAATCTCAACTAGGAGCATTGTCTGGAAAAACATGGCCTTTTTAAAAGTCAGGCATCATCTTCTCCATTAAATAGATTGTTTGACAACACTCTGAGGTGAGGGACCTCTTCTCACAAATGCTGCAAAACTATACTGGCGTCTTACTATGTCCTTAGAGTTAATGGTGCTTATTTCCTATATGCTGATGGTTAGCATAAGTTGTTGATGGTGTGCACTAGAATAACACCAAGGAAATGCTTAACTAAATGAGGAATCACATAAAACTGCCACCTTTGCAAAAAGCAGTCGGTCAGTGAGACAACAGGAAGGACTTGGCATTGTAGTTTCAGATCTCTATTGGAAGAGAGAATGACTAAAAAAACCTTCTGTTGGCCAGGCCCAGTGGCTCAGCCTGTCATCCCAGCACTTTAGGAGGCCGAGACAAGTAGATTGCCTGAGCTCGTGGATTTGAGACCAGCCCGGGCAAGTTGGCGAGACCTCGTCTCTACAGTAAAATAAAAAATAGCTGGGTGTGGTAGCACACATCTGTAGTTCGGGCTACCTGGAAGCTGGGGCGGAAGGATCGCCGGAGCCCAGCAGTTTGATGCTGGGGTGGCCGTGAGTGTGCGTGCCACTGTACTCCAGCCTGGGCAAAGGAGTGAGACTCCAACTTAAAAAAAATTACAAAAAACTTCTGTTACAGGCATGGGTCATAAGGAAACTAAGTGTGAGTCAAGGAGCATTCCAGTCAGCTTGGAAGATGTCTAAGGCCCACTCTGTAGCATGAACCTCTTGAAAGTATCTGTTCATGAAAGAACTCATCTAGTTCAAAGATGATGAGAAATCAAGATGGGACCAGCAAGCATCTTTATAAAATTCCTCTAATTAAAAAAAAAGTGAAGAAATCGGAAAACATATGACAGAATCAACACAAGAAAACTTTGCTAAAAAATAGATACAGCCGGGCTCAGTGGCTCAGCCTGTAATCCCAGCACTTTGGGAGGCTGAGGTGAGTGGATTGCCTGAGCCCGCGGGTTTGAGACCGCCCGGGCAACCTGGCGAGACCTTGTCTCTACAACAAATAAAAAAATTGGCCAGGTGTGGTAACGCGCACCTGTAGTTCCGGCTACTTGGAAGACTGAGGCGGAAGGACCTCCGGAGCACAGCAGGTCGAGCGAGGCTGCGGTGACCCGGAGCGGCCACTGCACTCCAGTCTGGGCGACAGAGTGAGACTCCGACTCAAAAAAAAAAAAAAAGAAAGATGCAGTTGCTCAGTGAACATAGGGTAAGACAATAGAAGGAGTTAAAACATGAGCTGGAGTTGAAAGAAGTCAGAAAACCAAATAAACAACCATAGGTAGAAAGACTACATTGGAAAAAACAATTAAAAGACAACATTGGAAATGGCACAAGGAAAATTCCTAAAAACATCCTCGGGATAAAGAGGACAAATCAAGAATAGTGGGGACAATAAAATGAAAAAGCAGTTAGAAACATATATGAAACAAGTAGAAAGCTCAGTATATGCAAACATAGTATCTTTTATGAAGAGATTGAAATAATGAAGTAAAAAATATTTGAAGATATTATTCCAGAAAACTTTCCAGAAACGAAGAAAGGCTTAAAACCACAGATTGAAGGGGCACTTTATGTATCAGAAAATATATGTATAATTACTATCAAGACACATCCTCTCATGCCTGTAATCCCAGCACTTTGGGCGGCAGAGGTGAGAGGATTGCCTGAGCTCAGGGGTTCAAGACCAGCCTGGGCAACTTGGTGAGACCTCATCTCTACAATAAATCAAAAAATAAGCTGGGTGTGGTAGCACACACCTGTAGTTCCAGCTACTTGGAAGACTGAGGTGGAAGGATCACCTGAGTCCAGCAGGTCGAGGCTGCGGTGGCCATAAGTATGCTACTACACTCCAGCCTGGGCGACAGAATGAGACTCCAATTCAAAAAAAAAAAAAAAAGACAGTCCTACTAGTAAAACTACTTATCTCCAAGCCTACTGTGGTGCCTCACACTTGTAATCCCAGATACTTGGGAGGCTGAGGATTGCTTGAGGCCAAGAATTTGAGACCAGCCTGAGCAACATAGTGAGACCCCATCTCTAAAAACAACTGCTTATCTCCAAAGAAATGATTCTCTCATTTTCTCAGAAAAAAAAAAAATCAAGTCACATATATTGGCAAAAAAAATATTGATTTGTCACAGACTTTTCTATAGCCATGGCTGATGATAAAAGTCTATATCTACGAAGTCCTCAAGGAAAGAAACCGTGATAGCAGGGTTTCATAATAATAGCTAACACTTCTTGAGTTCAGATTATGCACCAGGTCCTGCCCTAAGTGCTTTATGTGTTTTTATTTGTTAATCTTCACATCAACTCTATGAGGTGAGTAATAGCATCATTCCCATTTTAGAGCGAAGGAGAACAAGGCTTGGAAAAGTTAAGTAACATGACTCAGGTCACTCCACATGCATGAAAAAACCCCAAGCAGCCTGACCCGAGAGCCAGGTTCTTAACTAGAATGCCACGGTCAAAGTGTTTTGTTCAAGTAAATGGCATCAGACAAACACTGGGAAGCTATTCCCAGAAGAAGGAGAAATGGGTGTTGAACAGGCAGACCCAACAGATGTCCACCATGATGGAAAAACCATCTTGTTCATGAAGAAATAGAGGAGAGTTTACAGAGTTGTTCAAAACCAAAGAGAATCAAATGACTACTAAACAAACCCCATGTGAGGGCCGGGAGCAGTGGGTCACATCTGTAATCCCAGGACTTTGGGAGACTGAGGTGGGAGGACTGCTTGAACCCAGGAGAGTTTGAGATGTAGCAAGAACTAGCTCTACAAAAAAATCAAAAACGGCCGGGCTCGGTGGCTCAGCCTATAATCCCGCACTTTGGGAGGCCGAAGTGAGTGGATTGCCTGACCCCCGCAGGTTCGAGACCTGCCTGGGCAACTTGGCGAGACCTCATCTCTACAATAAATCAAAAAAATAGCCGGGCTTGGTAGCGCGCGCCTGTAGTTCCAGCTACTTGGAAGGCTGAGGTGGAAGGATCGCCGGAGCCCAGCAGGTCGAGGCTGCAGTGGCCAGGAGCGGCCACTGCACTCCAGTCTGGGCGACTGAGACTCAAACTCAAAAAAGAATAAAATAAAATAAATCACAAAAAAAAAAATCAAAAACTTAGCCAGAGGTGGTGGCTCACGCCTGTGGTCCCATCTAGGCGGGAGGCTGAGGTGAGAGGATTGCCTGAGCCCAGAAGGTCGAAGCTGCAGTGTGTCATGAGAATGCCACTGTACTCCAACCTGGGCAATACAGTGAGACCCCCCCAACTCAAAATCAATCACTCAGTCAATCACCAAATGTATATCGTTTTATTATCCAGACCATTTTTTTAAGTTTCTTTTTTTTTCAAACCTTAGGGACTTTTGCATGAACACACCCTTGGATACTTACATGGGAGACATAACCTGTATAACCTGTATCTATCTACCTTAAGCCCCAAAGTAGTACAGACCTTTCCTGACTTTTTCCCAGACCTACATTTTGCTTCTTTTACTACTGACATTGAAACACAATCTTGTCAGTTCCTATTAGAATTAAGAGTCTATTCTTAACAACTCAATGAGAAAAATTTTGCGATATGCACAGCTGCATTTTTAAAATTAAGGACACTGCAACAGTAAGCATGCTGCTCCCTACACGAGGAACGAGCCCTAAACAAAAGCAGGATCTCCTCTTGTTTTCCACCCTGCGCTGAATTTCATTTCATCCACAACAGACATTGAAACAGAATCTTACCCATGTATATTGGAACTTAATAGCGTATTTGAAACAACTAAGGGAGGTGCATTTAAGGACATGCATGAATGCATGCATAAAAACCCAGGGCATGAAATCAACAAATAGGCTTCCTCATCTAAGCAGAGCCAGGCCTCCAAGACCACAATGGCCTCAAAACAATTGCCCATGAAGATTTTCTCCAAAATCCCATCTATTTCTTTTTCTTTTTAAAATCTTTTTCTATGAAAAAGGGCGCAATTATCAGACGAGGTGAGCCTGATGTTAAGATGCTTTTTAAAAAATTTTTGAACTATAGACAATGTTGAAGCAAGGAGAAAAGGCAATCTTAACAAATATCTTTCAGTAGTTGGTAAGTTACCAGTGCGGGTGTACTTGGGAGGACTGGACGATGAATTCTCACACCGGTGGGCTGACCTTAACTATGTCCTCAACCTGTCTGAGTGCATTAATTTCTCTGTGAGACAATTTTGAGATTGCTCTTTGAAATGCACTCTGTGGATAGGGAAATGAACACAGAGTTCTTCATTCTGCTGTCAAGACAGTCAACATCTAAAAAAGGAAGGAAGCCCGGTGTGGTGGCTCATGCCTGCAGTCCCAGCTACTCAGGAGGCTGAGGCAGGAGGATTGCTCAAGCCCAGAAGTTTAAGACAAGCACCAGCCCAGGCAATATATTGAGACAAAAATAAAATGTGATTAAGGCTATATTGGAGGTTTACACAGGGAGCGGTGGGGAAGCCCAGCTGAGAGAGGGTCAACTTCCTGGAGTTGTCAGAAGAGACTTCACAGAAAAGATAAAGTGGGTCTGGAAAGATCAGTAAGAATTCTCCAGGCAGAGTAGGTAGGGCGTGGATTTGAAACAGAAGAGGAAGCATGTGCAAAAATCAAAGAAAGGTGTATCCGTCACGATAGTCCAGGTTTGGTTCCAATTCCTAAATCTTAGCGTTACAGCTTATAATGTCAAAGACTTTTTTTTTTTTTTGAGTGGGAGTCTCACTCTGACTGGAGTGCAGTGGCACGATCATGGTTTACCGCAGCCTCCACTGGCTGGGCTTAGGCAATCCTTTCACCTCAGCCTCCCAAGTAGCTGGGACTACAGACACAGACATGCACCATCACGCCCAGCTATTTTTTTTTTTATTTTTTATAAAGACAAGGTCTCGTTATGTGGCCCAAGTTGACCTCAACCTTCTGGGTTCAAGCAGTCCCCCCAACTCAGCATCCCAAAGTGCTGAGATTACAGGCATGAGCCCCTGTGCCTGGCTCTTTCCTCCATTTTTAGAAACATCTGGAGAAGTAGAAAAACTGCAGTGACCCAAGAGTGGTTCTTTGTCAATGTGAAGGAGTGTGTGTGTGTGTGTGTGTGTGTGTGTGTATTTTTTTGACTTGGAGTCTCACTCCGTTGCCCAGGCTGGCGTGCAGTGGCATGCTCATGGCCACCCCAGCATCGACCTGCTGGGCTCTGGCAATCCTTCCACCTCAGCTACTACACCCTGCTAATTTTTTATTTATTGTAGAGACGAGGTCTTGCCAAGTTGCCCGGGCTGGTCACGAACCTGCGGGCTCAGGCAATTCTCTCGCCTCGACCTCCCAAAGTGCTGGGATTACAGACTGAGCCACTGAGCCCAGCCTTATATATATATTTTTTAATTACAAAGCTACAAGTCATTTGTATTTATAAAAAAAAAAAATTGGCCTTCCCTTACAGGTCTATGGTTTAAACAAGAAAACTGCTGTTTCCAGTGACAGATCTTAAAAGTTTTGGTTTATAGGAGTTAACGTCTACTGTTCCAAGGAGTCGTTGCCCAGATCTTGCTAATTGATATGTTTTCTTCAGCGAGAAAACCCCTACCGGAAACAAGAATCTTGTGACATTCCAAGATTATTTACATCTAATATGAAATGCACCCATCTAGTGGAAGTGTTGTGGGTGGATATGATTTTAGTAGGGTATTTTTTTCGTTTGAAACCATTCATTTTATAATCCAGGCAAAAAACAAAGAGCCAGATGTGACAGCTATTTAAAAAAAAGATGCATACTATTAATACCTTATGTTTATCTGCTGCCTTTCTTCAGAGAAGTCCAAAGTGCTTTGCAGATGTTATCTCATCCCTCTCCATATGTTATCCCTCCTTGAAGAAAGGACTAGAAAATACCCGAGTTGGCGAGTATATTACATGTCGGACGAGACCCCAGTTCTTTTATTCTGCTCAACGCCTTTCTCTGGTTTGTACCCTGTATACCGTACACCAATATTGTGTCACAGCAAGATTCCTTTTACCTAAGTCACGTTTTAAAAAAACGACAACCCTCTTGCACCCAGTTGATTGTTTTGCTGTAGCCTTAAGGCAAAAGCCTGAACAAGCAAACAGTTCTCCCCAGACTGACTGACAAAGACAATTTCCCTGCATCAGCCTGTGTGCAAAGTCCCTTATGCTCAGCGCACCCTCCCACTCACCAATGACACCATTCCAGGGGCACAGCTCTAGCCAGCTGGAGTTAAGATTTGTGAACAGGCCAGGCTCGGTGGCTTAGCCAATAATCCCAGCACTTTGGGAGGCCGAGGCAAGTGGATTGCCTGAGCCGCGGGTTTGAGACCACGGGCAACTTGGCGAGACCCCATCTCTACAATAAATCAAAAATTAGCCAGGTGTGGTAGTGTGCGCCTGTAGTTCCAGCTGCTTGGAAGGCTGAGGCGGAAGGATCCCCGGAGCCCAGCAAGTTGATGCTGGGGTGACCATGAGCGTGCCACTGCACTCCAGTCTGGGCAACAGAGTGGGACTCCTACTCAAAAAAAAAAAAAGATTTGTGAACCGATCCCAACTACCTCTGAGACTCTGATGTCTGTAGGGGTGGCACCATCATAGATTGCATTCCAGAATCCGGATGATGAACCCATCATTGGCAAATCCTTAAGCCTTCAAGAAGCCTTAATGACGAGGAGTTGAACGCCATCACTGCCATCCAAAGTATAGGTGTAGGAAGCAACTCGGCAATTCTCTCTGGAGCTATTGGCCCGAATTCCTTCCAAGGTGTACAGTGTTCCACTGTGGTTAAGGATATACCCCAGAGGATTAGAAGAGTAACCACAAGCTAATGCGCCCCCTGTGGGTGACAGAGCCATCACTCGGCCATGTTTTCGGCCCTGGTTGTCACATTCATGGAAGCCCTGGACAAAAATGTTATTTTTTGGTTTGTAGGAAGGACACTTGAGAGCCTTCACAGACAGATCTTTCTAGTTTTCCGTGGCCTCATCTCTGCTCACGGCACTGTAACCTCGGCACACATACCATCACTTCCTAAACACAGAGCCTTAGGTGACAACTTTGGGGTGGTCATTGGTGCTGTTTGCCACCTATTTCTGGCTCTCCTCCTTCTGGGCACATGATGGGACTTCTCTTGCTGGCCCCTTGTGGTTGGGTGGGGCTGTGTCCCTGGGTCTGGCCAATAACTTGGGAGTAGAAGTGACTCGCAGCCGGGCTCGGTGGCTCAGCCTGTAATCCCGCGCCTTGGGAGGCTGAGGTGAGTGAATTGCCTGAGCCCACGGGTTCGAGACCCGCCTGGGCAACTTGGCGAGACCTCATCTCTACAATAAATCAAAAAATCAGCCAGGCTTGGTGGCGCGCACCTGTAGTTCCAGCTATTTGGAAGGCTGAGGCGGAAGGATCGCCGGAGCCCAGCAGGTCGAGGCTGTGGTGGCCGGGAGTGGCCACTGCACTCCAGTCTGGGTGACAGAGTGAGACTCCATCCAACTCAAAAAAAAAAAGAAGAAGTGACTCGCGTCACCTCCAGGACAGGGCAGTTCCTTGCTGGGGCAGGACTTGGCTTGAGTTCCACCACAGTGACCAGCAGTGGCCAAGAGGGTGGCTGCTCACCCAGCAAGCCCCCAGCCAAATTATGATGGAGGTCTGAAACAAATCTTTGGGGCCTGCTAAACCAGCCTGGGTGACAGTGAGGCCCCAACTCAAAAAAAAAAATTTTTTTTTTACTGGAGGTGAGGAGGCCAGGTCAGTGGCTCAGCCTGTCATCCCAGCACTTTGGGAGGCTGAGGCTAGTGGATTGCCTGAGCCCGCAGGTTCGAGACCAGCCCAGGCAACTTGGCAAGACCTCATCTCTACAATAAATCAAAAAATTATTTTCTTGAAGGTCTTCTCTCTTTCAGAGAACTTACAAGTATTTCTTCCCAAAGACTGTATTAAATCTCTATCAAAAACTCTAGTAAAGCCAGGTTTGGTGGCTCAGCCTGTAATCCCAGCACTTTGGGAGGCTGAGGTGAGTGGATTGCCTAAGCCCGCGGGTTCGAGACCCGCCTGGGCAACTTGGCGAGACCTCATCTCTACAATAAATAAAAAATTAGCCGGGCGTGGTAGTGCACGCCTATAGTTCCGGCTACTTGGAAGGCTGAGGCGGAAGGATCGCTGGAGCCCAGCAGGTCGACGCTGGGGTGGCCGTGAGCGTGAGTGCCACTGCACTCCAGCCTGGGTGAAGGAGTGAGACTCCAAATCAAAACAAAACAAAACAAAACAAAAATGGAGGCAAGGTGAGAGAGAAAAATACCCACCCCAAATGTGCTTCCCAGCATTCCCAGTCCAACTGCTTTTCCCAGGGCTCACACATTGAGAATTCCATGGAATTTACACCTCAGATGAACATATACTGGTCTGCAGGAAACTGGTCTGCGGGTGATTGGATGCCATCTACACAATGACATCTATAAATGTGGGTACTCTCCCTAATGCAATTGCTGGCCTCAAGCTGACACACTTAGGAATGATGTCTGAATGACTAGCCTCAAGAACCTTTCTTCTAATGACATTTACACAAGAACTAAGGAAAAAAAAAAAGAACAGTGAGGAAGAACTCAGCCCAGGGTGACTGCAGCCCTCGCCTTCCCCAGCCGTCCCCTCCAGAGAGGCCCAGGCTTCCAGAGCTCAAGCATCTCCAGGCCCTCTGGAGGTGGACGACGCTGTTTCCCGCTAAACCAGCCAGAAACAACACTGGAAGTGGGTTTATTTTTACCCCGGGCTTTGTCATCTATCATTACTGAAAAACTAAGAGACGGATTTTGGCTGCATCACCAGCAGACTATTCGAGATCCCCACGCAGAGTGTGGCCCTCCGCCTGCTGCATTGATCTGACTTGGAGGGGCTTCCTCCCCACCCCCAAGGATCCTCCTTAGGGAGGATGTTTGTGTTCACAGCAAGAGACTGTCTCTGTTACTCAGACTCCTGAGGGGGGTCCTGTGATGACATCATCACGCAGCACCTGTGACATCATAGCTTCTTCTGTGGAAACAAATTATTGGTACCTTGGATGACATCGTGTATATTTAGCCAAAGGGGGAGAGTAGCAGATTTAAATATCTCTTGAGGATTTCTCCAGCACACAGACTTACCAGGAAAAACCCACTTTAAGGAAGGGCATTCTCCCTGGATTTCGAGATAGTTCCCTTTTTGAGGGTATCTTTGTCCTGGTCTGCAAGATGGACATGATATCACCGGTGGATGTGATGCCTTCTGGAACCGCCAGTGACCTCGGTTACCTTCCACATTACATTCAAACTCTTCATTCTCGGCTTACAGAGTCCTCTGTTCATGGAACCCTGCGTACATCTCCTTCCCCATCTTTTTTTCTGACCAAGCAAACTCAGTTTGAGCCTCTCAAAGTAAATCCAAAAGGATGTGTAAGTTGGTTCCTGTGCGCCCCACACTGCACTGGGTCCAGGCCCTTTCTTTTTCTTTCTTTCTTTCTTTGTCTTTCTTTCTTTCTTTCTTTCTCTCTCTCTCTCTTTCTCTCTCTCTCTCTCTCTCTCTCTCTCTTCCTTGTTTCCTTTCCTTTCCCTTTCTTTCCTTCCTTTTTTTTTCTTAAGTGAGAAAGCAGGATTTATTGAGGACAGGAAAGCTCCCACAGTGAGAGAGGGCCCGATGGGGCCCAAAACCTGGTCTTATATAGCCCTAAGTCCAAGCCGATTGGCTAGCACTAGCTGTGAGCTGTTGCTGTTCTGATTGGTTGCTTTTCAATCCCAGCAGTGAGGACTTTAGCTCTAGCTTGAGAGGCCTGCAGGGAGCTTGTTTACCAACGCTGAACTTGAGAGGCCCCCAGGAGTTCACTACATTGTTACCAGAGGACTCACCCATCTGTCTGCCTAGCCTCTCTAGAAGCTATCTCCTGTCTCATTCCCTCCTCTGGAGTAGTAACCCTAACTGCCATTAGGGAGTGAGGATGATGACCGGTCTGGCTACTTCCTGATCATGGGCGATGTACGGGGACAGCCGCTAGGGATACTCCAGAGGGCGATCTCAAGGTCCCCAGTAGAAAGAAGCTTCCATACAAGGTTCCATGTGCATCACCATTTGGAGTTGGGTGACCTCTAGGTGAGAAGAAACAAACTTTACTAGAAGGTTAACTATATACATAAGCAAAACAAAAGGAGCTGTTAAGGGAAAAACCCATGTTCATAATATTTTGGAACTCCCTAGAGGATAAAAAAATTTGTAACCAACTAGGTTCTGAAACTGCCTCTTCTTGTAAAGAGTCAATGATTTTACGGTTTTATAACCTGTAAAGTCTCTTTTACTTGGGAGGAAGTGTTAATATGGAAACAACAAGTTTCATTTAATAATGCACATGTCCTATCTCATTTAATCACACCCATGTTCCTCCACATTCCAACGTGAGGATAGCTAATGTTTGAATAATTACCCTGTTGAGCCATGTAATGGACGGTGCTTAGAAGAAGCTAGGACTAATGATATTAGAAACAGGAAGCAAAATAGAGTAGGCCTTTTGCTTGTTCCTGAGGGAAACTTCTAGGGAAGAAAACAATACCGTGGACCCTCAGGATTAAGGAGTCTTGACAGAGACATCTAACAGTACAAATCAAGATAAAAACAAAGGCAGCAAGTAATAGGTAGAACCATTAGAAGGAAATCCATAGGCAGTTAGTAGTGGTTCTTATCTTTTACAATCTTCAGTTTGATTCTGTTTGCTCCTCTGTGTCAGCTTCTCCTGGACTCCACGCTTTCATTCTAGTATGATGGATGCATGAGTCAATGCCTGAAACCTTTATTGCCTTCCGTCGAGCCCCACGTTCGGGCATCAAAACTGATGCGGATTTTTCTGGGCTTCGAGAGTGTCAGGTCAATGGGTCGACCAGCCAAGCCCCAGAGAGGGTC
>CAUYQG010047170.1:0-21185 GCA_963574415.1 Tarsius wallacei | reverse complement strand
AAATTAGCCGGGCGTGGTAGTGTGCGCCTGTAGTTCCGGCTACTTGGAAGGCTGAGGCGGAAGGATCGCCGGAGCCCAGCAGGTCGAGGCTGCGGTGGCCGGGAGCGGCCACTGCACTCCAGTCTGGGCGACAGAGTGAGACTCCGACTCAACAAAAAAAAAAAAAGAATTACACTTGCATTTATGAAAGACTGACTTACTTGGCAAAAAATGGTTATTTCCATTTGATCTCATAGTATTCTGAAAACCTAACTGTTCAGTACACAATAGTTCTAGTAAGCTATCAAACAAAAGAGGATCCCAACAGAAAGTCTATTAAGCCACTCAAGATCAGCTGAGATATCGCTGAAGAGGCTATGATGTATAAACCTCGGGGGAAGAAAATATCTAGCAATACTCAAAACACTACCCACACATCATGCTTGACTCCTATCTGATGCTACTTTAGAGTACAGAAGGCAGAGAATTTTTCTGTGGGCTGGCAAATTTTAATACTCATCCAGAAGGTTGATTTACAACATCTTTATCACTGGAGTGTTCTAAAGTTTAATTGATTAATATTTATAAAATGTTCAAAGTGCAAATTCTCCTATTTATGATGCAAATATGAAAATATTTATAGCAAGATTAGCATTTGCTATATTGAGTTCAATCTACAATTCACTAAGAATCAATACAAGGACACACTATTAGAATACAGTTTACAGCAAATAAATTTTAATAACACCAGATGTAAATACATTTGTAAATAAAGTTAAAACATTTTTTCTTTTCTTTTTTTTTTTTAGTTGGGAATCTCACTCTATCACCCAGGCTGGAGTGCCAGTGACACGCTCACGGCCATTGCAGCCTCAACCTCCTGGGCTCAGGTGATCCTTCTGCCTCAGCCTTCCAAGTGGCTGGAACTTTTTTTTTTTTTGAGTTGGAATCCCACTCTGTCGCCCAGGTTGGAGTGCAGTGGCACACTCATGGCCACTAGAGTCCCAACATACTGGACTCGTATGCGCTACCATGCTTGACTAATTTTTTTTTTTTATTTACTGTAGAGGTGAGAGCTCACAAAGTTGCCCAGGCTGGTCTTAAACCCCTGGGTTCAAGCAGTTCTCTCGCCGTGGTCTCCAAAAGTGCTGGGATTACAGTCTTGAGCCACCATGCCCAGCCAAAACATTTTTTCATGAGAAATTTCATAAACTCATTCATGATTTAGTATATAAATTAATCTACTAGTTTTCAAACTTTGCCCCCCCCAAAAATTTACCATTTAGGATTTTGCCCACATAGGCCTTAAATTATAGCCTCAAAATTGCTATGGATGTGTCTTCGTAGCTAGCAAATAATTATCTGCTTAGTAGGTGAAAAGCACTGTGTAAGTGTTCCATAGATATTAATAACTCCCAAGACAATCCTACAAGATAGTTACTATGATGCACAGACATTTATTATCCCTATTTTACAGAAAAGTCAAGTGAGATCTGAAATAAATTACCCAAGGTTAGTCAGAAAGCAAATGGCAGAATCAGAATGCAACCCAGGCTCCTTCTCTTAACAATTCCCTTATAGAGTTCATAGTGAAAGTCAGTGTTAATTAAAAACCCTTGGCTTTGGTAAAGAAAAAAACATATTTATAATAACTCTACTATTAAGAATTTAAAAGGTAAAGCATAGGCCAGGCACAGTGGCTCATGTCTGTAATCCCAGCACTTTAGGAGGTAGAGGCGAGAAGATTGCCTGAGCCCAGGAGTTCAAGACCATCCTGGACAACTTAGCAAGACCTTGTCTCTGTAATAAATCTGTAAAATTAGCCAGGCCTGATAGTGTACATCTGTGGTTCCAGCTACTGCGAAGGCTGAGAAAGAAGAGCACAGCAGGTCGAGGATGCAGTGGCCGTGAGCATGCCACTGCACTCCAGCCTGGGCGGCAGAATGAGACTCTGACCAAAAGAGAGAAAAAAAAAGGTAAAGCATTGGAAATTCATTAATTCCATGAGTCTTCAAATCCAAATTTATATTTTAATCAACTTACACTTGCATCTGGATCAATAGGAATGAACAGAACAATAGCAACAGCAATAATAAAATATGTCAACCATTATCAGTCAATATTACCTTATTTTTATAACGTTGCTGGGCCCTTTTCAAAAATACTCACTCGAACCATATTTTTGTTGATCTTTGCAACAAAGTCTGACCGTAAGAAAAACAGGTATTGCCTTCCCTGTTTAATGAGATAGCATAAAGATGTGGAAACTCAATATCCTGAAGTCAGAAGGCTGCCGGGACCTCCAAAGTTGTTTGACTATATACCTCCAGTTTAGAACGGAACTTGGCACACAATAGGTTTTCGATGTCTATCCACACAGGACCACAACCTAGTCTTCTACCTGAAAGCCAGTATCCTCCTTCCGCACAATCATGTTATCACTCCTCTCACAGGGCTCAAAGCATGTCTTGAAGCAAGGTACATAGGAATTCTGATTTACCAATTTTCATGATGAGAAATTCTTTTTTTTTTTTTTTTTGTGTTGGAGTCTCACTCCGTCGCCCAGACTGGAGTGCAGTGGCCGCTCCCGGCCACCGCAGCCTCGACCTGCTGGGCTCCGGCGATTCTTCCACCTCAGCCTTCCAAGTAGCTGGAACTACAGGGGCGCACTACCACACCCGGCTAATTTTTTTTTTTTTTTGATTTCTTGTAGAGATGAGGTCTCGCTTGCCCAGGCGGGTCTCGAACCCGTGGGCTCAGGCAATCCACTCACCTCAGCCTCCCAAAGGCACGGGATTACAGGCTGAGCCACCGAGCCCGGCTGATGAGAAATTCTTATTCAAAATATTGTGTATTATGTTTATTAATGGAAGACATAGGTAAAAATATATCTCTCAACAATATAACTTAGGAAAAGCATACAATACTCTCTAAAAGTGAGGCCAATACAGTAAAGCTAAAGCACCAAATTAACAGTTATTTAGCTGAAGTTGTAATTTCCTCTAAAGTTATTTTTGAAGATGGATCATTCATTAGTTTTTTATAGTTTGTTTTTGTTTTTGAATCGGAGTCTCACTCTGTCACCCAGGCTGGAGTGCAGTGGCACACTCATGGCCACCCCAACATCAACCTGCTGGGGTCCAGCGATCCTTCTGCCTCAGTCTTTCAAGTAGCGGGAACTACGGGTGCATGTACTACCACACCTGGCTAATTTTTTTATTTATTATAGAGACGAGGTCTCACTAAATAGTCCAGGCTGGTCTCGAACCCACGAGCTCAGGCAATCCACTAGCCTTGGCTTCCCAAAGCCCAACCTAGAGTTTTTTTGTTTTTTTTACTGGCCCAAAGGGGAGGAAATGAAAATGTCTTTCCCACATAGCTGCACCAAAGATTGAATGAGATACTATTTTGAAAGTGCTCAGCATAAAGCCCTGCTTAATAAACAAACATTCATTGAATTATTTCAAATAAGTCTAATTCAAAATGACAAAATAAAACTTGTACCCATAGATCTCTTTAATTCTCACATGAACCTGACTTTTCAAGCACAATTTTTATATTTAGTGGTTTGTTATTTAGATTCAATTTTTAAAGTTTTGCTGTCTTTTCCTGATTTCTATTTTCCTGAGATTTTTATTTTCACTCTTCAATTACAAACTACATATACCCATCCTCAATGTCCAGCTTCAATAATTACCAAAATACAGACAATCCTGTTTCAGCAAGAATTTCTTATACCTCAATTGTTACCGCTTCATCTCTTTCTATCCAGATTATCACATACATTGTAAGAAGTTTAGGAAAAGAAAAAGAAAAGAAAATAATCTCTTTTACCCCAAGACAGATATAAACAGTTAGGATTTTTGTTAATTTGTTTTGTCCTAATTAAAAAGGAAAAAAAATACAAGAGTAAAGACAAATGTAAAGTAGGAACAGAACTGAAAATCCGTGCTAGAGTGTTCCATGCCTCTGCTTCCTGGGTCCTAAATCTGGCTCTAAATTTTAGGGCAGTCAACACAAGGTGCAAAAACGTTAGTTGCACACTTTACCCTGAGGTTAAAATCACAGCAATGACTTCAAGAGAGAAACAACCATTCTTGGAATTAAAAATTAGCAGAAAATTTCTTCCCAGATTCCTAATAAGAAGACTGTATACTAGAATGAACAATGCATTGGGTCTTACTGAAAAACTCAGTTTCATAGGGTTCATGCTGTTAAACCAATCTAGAAATGAGCTCATGGCATCACCACAAGTCACTCTTCACCAATGCAATGCCTTTGGCACACAACTCTTTAATATAACTTGACTCAGGAATATATCTTAAGAGATCTGGGAGAATGGCTAGAATACATGTCCTTCAAGCAATTGCTCCTGCAGGCTCTCTATCATACGAGATAGTACTAAGTAACAACCATCAGTTCAGTGCCTGGAATATAGTCTTTCTTTGTTGCCACTAGGCAAAAGAACCACATGTCCTAATATATAATAAAACAGTAAGATATAAGGAGGCTTCCAAAGTGAGGTATCCCCTAGCAGACAGAGTACTACTGTAATACTCAGATTCTCTCCAAAACTCATTCTGAAGACTCTCTATACCCTGCATTAAAAATAAATCTTAATATTTAGCTTTAAAATAATCTGGGCAGCCAGGCACGGTGGTTCGCACCTGTAATCCCAACACTTTGGGAGGCAGAGGCGAAAGGATTGCCTGAGCCCAGGGGATCGAGACCAGCCTGGGCAAGTTGGTGAGACCTCATTTCTACAACAAATTTTTTTTAAAAATTAGCCAGGTGTGGTAGTACGTGCCTGTGGTTCCAGCTACTTGGAAGACTGAGGTAGAAGGATCAGCTGAGCCCACCTGGTCAGGCTGCGGTAGCCATGAGCATGCCACTGCACTCCAGCCTAGGCAACAGAGTGAGACTCCAACTCAAAATCATTATCATCATCATCATCACCATCATCATCATCATCATCATCATCTGGGCAGGTGAGGATAAAGAGGTAACAATCAAGGAATAAGAAATTAATTCTTACTGAAACATGATTGTCTATATTTTTATAATTATGGAAGCTGGGTACTAAAGAGAGGTATACGTAGTCCATAATTTAAAAGTGAAAATAAAAATCTAATAAAGTAATCAAAAAAGTCTAAGCTTGTACAGTGCTAGTCTTAATATATTCTTTAAGATAAACTTAAACTTATCTCACAAATGAAGACACCAAGAAACCTAAAATAAATATACATACACATCTTGCACATGAATATATGTATTTTTTACATATACATATACTTACATATATGTATAGTTTTACATGTGCAAATACACACGTATTTACATAATATGATGCTTCTTATGGACCAATTACAAACTTGGAAACATTTGCCAACATAATAAATTTAGAGTTAGAAAAGTTTATAGGTACCTCTCTGTGGAATAATTAATTAATAAGGCCAGCCTCCAGTCTGGGCTCTTTGTAATTCCAAATAATAAAACATATCTACCTAGAATAGAATAGTGTATTTGTGCTCTCTATCCCAGGCATCCAAACTCATTCAAAAGTAGTATTGAATGACTGAGAAAAACGTTAAAGGGATGAGGGACATTTTTTTTCAGATTGCTTAATCCATGTGGAAATGAGTAAGAATAGATTAGATAGATAGATAGACAGACAGATAGTTAAATACATAAATTCTGGGCCCAGATGCCTAAATTTAAATCCCAACTCTATCATTGCCTATGTAATCCTAAGTAATTCTTCCTGTGCCCCAATTTCCTCACTTTTCAAATGAGAGTAATAGATCTGTCTCTTGAGTTCTTTTACAAACTAAATGTGTTAAATATCTAGGTAGGGCCCTTAGAAGAGTGTCTGGCATAGTAACAGCTGATAAATGTTTGCTATATTAAGGATCATCATAATTGTTGTTACTACTATTTTACAATCATAATTGCTATTATTATTATTTTAACTGATCTATCAGAAGTAGATTCCTAATGATGTTTATGTCAGTGATCTCCCTACTGGGCAGGTTCTGATGAAGCTTTAATAACCAGGGATATATGCTGAGTTCAGCAACTTGGTTCACCATTCTTACCACAGATTCAAAGGCCAAGGTGAGATTAATAAAAAGAGGTTGTACAAGAATTGTATTTAAATCATGACACGATTATTATAAAATCACTGGCCTAAAATATCCAGATTTAGATGTTCGGTTGGAAATCAGTGTGGACAAAAAGCCAATAAACCAATAATTTGCAGGGAGCACATGGTTACTTTTTCTGAAGACAGTTTAATTGTATCCTGGATCTGCCAGATGAGTGGCGGTACTTCTTAAACTGATTTTCAGGTTCACAACCACATGGATCACTAGGCTGTGGTCTCCCCAAAACATAACCACTGTGTTTGGGCAAACAGCTATTTGCTGTAAGCTATAACTTCTACAATCACCCTTGAGGAGGGTTTCTCCCAGCCATTGGTGAGGGGGAATGGATCCTGCCTTACTTCACCCTACCCCCACAAAGATAAAAACAAAATCCAAGCTGGGACAACCCCTCCTCTCACCAGTTTCACAGTTCTTTATAACATCTCACCAGGAAAGGAAATTGTAATAAGTAGCACAGAAGCAAGATCATTTTAAAACAGTACTAAAAACATGGCTTCAAAATCAATATTGTTCCACCACCCACGAATGAATAATAGGTCCCAAGAGCTGAGAGAAGCCCTCCTCAGGAGTAACTGCAGAAGGTACACTCACTTCAGGCTTACAGCACACAACTGTTTACTCAAAATACAGTGGTTATGTATTTCAGAGACCACAGATTTCTCATCCAAGAACAAATATTATGTTAACAAGCAACAGGGTTCCAGAAAATCAAATATAATATCCACCCAGCAGTGCTTATAAGTCTGGAGAAAGCCAACTCATGAGTGTCCATGAGACATTTAAGTATGTCTGAGAAGGCTTAACACTGCATGAAAAAGTAAATTATTAAAAAAAAAAAAGGCAAGGCAGAAAATTTAAAACCTATGAGATGTAAATCTAGGTTGTCAAGAGCTAAAATCAATGAGGAGAAACTTTTAAAAATTAGGAAAAGACTTTTTAAAATCTCAGAAAATAAGATAATAAACACACAGACCTAGAAATGCATATAGATATATATTATTTAACCTCTGCCACCTAGTATGAATAAATGTTAAAAGTATGCATAAAAACATCTTTTAAAAGCAAACATAATTTTAAGTATTTTAAAAAGCTGAAATCTGACTTAAATCTCACACAGTAATTGAGATGAAAAAATGAAAAAGTTAGTTACTAAGGCTAAGAATTAGCACGAAACAAAGAAAAGGTAAATGTTTTTAAAATATAATCTTTCTGACTCACATCAAAGCAGCCAAACTAGTGACTATTTAAAAGTTCCCCACTGGGGGCCACTCTGCTGAATACTCCCTGTCAGCCCATCTGAGTTTCTCAAATTCACTTCATAGACGAGTGGGAAGCAAAAAAAAAAAAAAGATAAGAGACTTTTAGCTAACATTGGTTGAGTTTATGTTATTCTCTGATGTTTTTTCTCCAAAGACATTATTCTTTCCTCTGAATCACTGTATCTCCTACCCTTATATTTTACATGTCAGGTTTTTTATTATTTGCATAATTATGTTTTTAAAAGCTACAGGTAAATTAGGCTGAGATTTGACAAGTAAAACCTCGAAATATTTTTCATAATATTTCAACTAAGTATCTGCTAACAATCACAAAAGACTTCTTTTCCAAAGATTTGACTCAATTCAACAAATATTTATTCAGACCCTACCATAAAATGTATTCGGGAAGGAAGGCTTTTACTATCTTTAAATCCTTGGCCCAGTTACATAAAAGGAGCAGCAATTCCTAAGAGACTCAAACCCCAGGGTTTTTTTGTTTGTTTCTTTCCTCAAATAACAGTCCAACATTCTTCCTAAGTACATCTTATCTCCCAAAACGCTTTTAATTCACTTTAAAAAGAACAATTAGTTAAATAGCAATTATGGGTCAAAGGTATAAATGAGCACTTACTACAAAGCAAGTAGCCCAGATATAACAAAAGATTTAATTTTTACACACATGGACTGCACAATTCTATTTCTAGGAACATAACCAGAAAATAATGAGACAAATCATTTGTTCAACCCTTCAGTGCAAGGCACTATTCTGGATACCCAAGATACAACCGTGAAAAAACAGGCAAAGACTCCTGCCTGTATGGTGATACAGTGTTTATACCCTCATGTGATTTATCCTATCTTATTTAATGCACCCAATAAAGATGATCCTGAACCTCTGTGTATAAACCAAAGTTTTCTCAATCAGAATGTATTTCAAATTACCAAAGACAGCTCTTATAACATTAATAAATAATACAACTGTTTCTTTTGCAAAAGAAAAGACCTTTGGTGGAACATGTATACATCAGAGATGACATTTACACTTGAAGCACTAAAAGCCTCATTTTTTGTGCTTCAGATTTCTGAAGAACACTATAGAGTAAAACACACTGGATAAGAACAGAATGGAGTGAAATTTTACTTTTAAGAAATTGTTTTATGAAATTTTCTTAAATATTTATAGAAGTGTATGTCCTTCAAATTGTTTTTTTAAAGATCAAAGTGAATTGTGATATATAGAGAAAATATCAGTCAGTTCTTATGAAAGAAAAGCAGAAAGACAGGAAGCATTAAGACTGTGGTTTTAAGGTTTATTATTTGTTCACTGTCAAACTTCCATGAATCTGCTGGATATATTTCATATGTGGTCTACCCAATAATCTAAGTGTCGGCTAATCAATCTAACAGTTTATTCTGCATCTTGCTATTTACATCACCTTGATTTTTCTGTGTAAAAGCAAAGCAAAAACAGACAGACCAAATAAAAAGAAAAAAAACTTTGTGCACTTGCACTTTTCAAATTGAAAAGAGAAAACAATTACTATCGTTCTGAAATTAAAGCTACAATCTAAATTAATCTTAGAAATATCAACAGACAATATAAAAAGTTCAACTATAGACATTATATATGTAAGTAGAAAAAAAATGTGCCACAGCATACACATGAGGATGTTTTGAAGAAAAAGAAAAGTAGAAAGAATTCTACATTTCCAAGAGTAGGGGACAAGTTAAACATATTGTGATAAATCCACCTACCACTTCTATTCAGATATTATAAAACACTTCCATGAGCGTTCTTTTATTTTCAGGGGAAGATAGGGAGCTAGAAGAATGATCCTATGAGTTGTGACTAGATGGTTAGACAAAGTCTGTGGAAACTGCCAACATTCAATGACATATGTAGTGTCTGTAAAAATGATCTAACCCTAATAGAAAGAAAGAATATGAAAGTGTAGCATTTCATTAAGTTCAACAGCCTTTAGTGTAGATAGAAAAGAGGTTTACCTATCTTAAGAGCTAAAGAAAATCAAAATCCATTCAAATGATCAGTCGAGGAAGGAAACTGAGAGCACAAAGAGGTAGTATATAAATGGAATCCCAGAGATGTGAGATACAGGATTACCTCCTTTCCTGAAGTGATGGAATCACTAGTAGAAATAAGGCTGTGTGGAATTGACCTACACCTGCGACAAGAATACAATCTTTGTCCCAGCTAAAGCATTAGTGCTTATGCAACCTTAATCAAGTCAAAAAGACAACTCAAAATGTAGATGGGAAGGGAGCTCTACAAATTTTGTGGAATCCCATGTAATTATTTTACAGGTAAAAAAAGTCTTCAAAGCATGAGGTTTGAAGTTAAATTTTAAAAAGTTTAAGATAATCAAAACCATAATACTTATACTTTTGTATATATTATATACATATAATTAAGTAATTAATTTTGGCTTGTGTGTATTGTATTGGAATATTAATAAATTAAATTTTACCATATTTATGTTTAATTTATTAGATGTAAAATAATTACTTAAGAACATATAAGGGCTTATCAAGCAGGTGATTAAAGGATTTTATGGAAATCAAACATCTCAAATTTAGAAATGCAATTTTAAATGTTTCAAGGTATTTAAATAATCGAGCTTGTAAAGGATGCCATAATTCTTCAACGGTTCTTAAATGTGGTTGCTAAAATCTGCCAAATTTATTAAAATACGTATATTTTAAGTTCTACTAGAAAGATTAAGAACTATCATCTGAGCCTATAACTTCAATAACCTGAATATTAAATTCTAAAACCAAAGTAAATAGTATTTTCTTCACATAATAACTAACCCCAAGGGCACTAAACATTTTATATTTAAAAACTGATATAAAAAAAAATAAACTGACATAGGAGATATAATATCAAATGAAAAGAGCAAATAAAAACATATTTGAGTCAGGATGAGCACATTTGCTTATAGGAAAAAAGATCTAATAAAATAATCACCAAAATGTTAACTGTTTAATTCTGAGTAATATGATCCACTTGGGAGCTTATTTGAATTTCTCACCTCTTCTGCGGTGAATAGGGAATGTTAGTTTCTTTACTACTTGGTGCTGCAACAAATTACCACAAACTTGTGGCTTTGAAAAACAAAAATGGGCCGGCAAGGTGGCTCTAGCCTGTAATCCCAGCACTTCGGAAGGCTGAGGCAAGAGGACTGCCTGAGATCAGGGGTTCGAAACCAGCCTGGGCAACTAGGTGAGAACTCGTCTCTACAATAAAACAAAACATAAGCCTGGTGTGGTAGTGCATGCCTGTAGATCCAGCTACTTGAAAGGCTGAGGCAGAAGGATGACCTGAGCCCAGCAGGTCAAGGTTGCAGTGGCAGTGAGAATGCCACTGCACACCAGCCTGGGCAACAAAGTGAGATTTTAACTCAAAAGAAGAAAAAGAAAAACAAAAATTATTATCTTACAGTTCTGGAGATCAGAAGTCCAAATCAACTTCTCTAGGTTAAAGCAAAGTGTCGTTCCTTCCAGAAACTCTAAGGAAGAAAACTTTTCTATCCTTTTTCAGCTTCTCTCTTTGACTATATTCATTGGCTCATGACCCACTTCCTTGAATCACACTAAGGGTTTGTCACATCTCCTACTATGAGGACTCTAATGTCTCCTGTTTCCTCTTATAAAGACCTTAGCATTCCTTGGCTCATGGCCAGTTTCTTCTATCTGCAAAGTCAACAAAAAGGGATAAAGTCCCTCTAGTTCTTCTAATCTCTCTTTTCAGACTCATCTGTGTGATCCAGCTGAGAATAGAGTCCATTTTTAAGGACTCATGTGATTGAATCGGGCCCACCTGGATAATTCAGGATAATCCTCCTATCTCAAAATCCTTAATTTTAATCATATCTGCAGAGTCCCTTCTGTAAAATAACATTTACAGGTACAGGTTCCAGAGATTAGGATATGGACATTAAGAGTCATTACTGAGCCTATCACACACTGTAATTTTGTAATTTTTAAAATAAAAGAAAAACAATATTTTAATTAAGTATAAAATTCTAAATAGAAATGATTATACAAAATTAAGTTCCTTTTCAAGTGGCTTTAGACCACAGACTTGCATTATTTTTCAGGAGACAGAATATTTAATATTATGACTTCCAAACCAATAATTCTTAACATTACTTCAACAGAAACCAAATGTAAAGTAATAGGTATAACTCATATTTTGCTTCACCCAGGTCATGCCTTTGAACATCTTAATATAAGCTATAACCTATACACTATAAATTTGGGACAATACAGTGTCCAACATTTTCTCTGTCTTATTTGCCAACTAATTTTTTAAATAAAAAATAGGTTTTCTAAGTAATCAAAGGTTTTTGCATACAGTTTTTCTCTCTTTTTGTTAACAATATATTTTTCCAGAGGAAAGAATATAACGAAGTACAACTTGAAACTATGATAGTGTTATCTTTCTGCACCTGTCAGTCATTTTGCCTTTGTGATGGTTACCAAGGGTGCCAGATCTTCAAGGCAGGCTTTTCTGTAACTACGTGAATCAACAGAGGTAGTATGCACTACCAGAATAATCAAAGTTACTGCCATTAGATACTAACATGTACTTATCTATTGTATTATATTGATTTACATTGGTTGAAAAGATGCTAAAATTACTTTATATACTACATTCAAAGTAAGATCTAAGCAATTAGTTTATGAAAACAAATCTGTTAGTTGTCTTTCATTTTTACGTTTTATGAAATAATTTCAAAAGGGACAACATTCTAAACAAGTTTTTTATTTGTTTTTTATGTATGCTCTAATGAGTCTTTCTATGAAATAAATTCTGTAAGTTTTACTTTTATCTTTAAATACGCAGAGGTTTGGGGGAAAAGGTAATAAAATGTCTGCCCTAAGTTAGTTTTTTCTAGTTTTGTTTATTGCTTATTTTTAACTTAAAATTTCAGTTTTGTTTTTTAATCAGTGAACATAAAATTTAAAAGAATTCCAAGGCAACAGGCATAAAATGGGACTGTCCTGGACAAACTGAGCATATGGTCACCCTGTTTAACTTAGTGTATTAGATCAACTCCTCTCTATTAGTCTAGCCTCCTAGTATGTTCTCTTGCTCCTTATACGTCCCCCAAAAAACTGAGAAAAAGCAAAGATCACACAAGATCTAGTGTTTTAGTCTTCAAAAATCTATACAAGCTATTGAGTTGCATAAATATTTTAATGACCTACAACCTAGGTGGCGTTCCACTTTAGTAGATGAAATTAGCGTTTGTCACAAAGGCATCTCTGAAGCTAATCAATTATTTCTCAGCCCTTGCAATTTAGTAAAGGAAAACTAGGCATGAGTGATCCACCTACCACTCCTCAAGCAACAACTGATGTCCTGTGTCCTACTAATTAAAGATGAGTTCTCTCCAGATAAGGCTTACAAGGCACAGTACTTGACTAGTAGATATCTAGTAAATACAAACTTCTAGTACAGCTGGATAGGTGTGCTGCTTTTTTGCTAGCAAAGGACTACCAGTAAGTCATGTCAAAAAAGATATTATCTATGTAACTAGTCCACTGCATTTAAGCTTCAAATATTCCACTATATCAAAGAAAGACAATTATTTCAGGCATCTGTCTAGTACATCAGGAATAACTACTTTACTATATGCTGTGCGGGCCTACTAGAACTCTTAGAATTAGACTGAATTATGTATGTACTTTAAGTCAAATCATCTCTCTCTACATAAATATATGTAGTGCTAAAATATATCTATTATAGCCATATAATATATGTAATATATATACAGAAATATATATACTATGTTTCTGTAAAGTCTGTGGATAGTAAAATTAGTCTATAAAGGAAGTGTTGGCCTAGTCCTGCACACAGTCAATGCAAAGGAATGCAAGGCAGTTCACAATTCAGACTGGTTAGCACTACTGAAATGTAAAGAAAACTACCTGGCTTATGGTTGATCATGCACAAGTGGAAGTAAGTTCACTTCATGGTGGATTCATTACTGATAAAAAATGAGCAAGCAAACAAAATATGTAAAAAGAATAAACATATGTATTTGTGACACATGACCTTTAGCAAATGGACAACCCACATATAACTACTTCTCAAATGAAGTCAACCACTAAAAGGTACTTTCTTAAGGAGTCTTAGTTGTTTTCTCAGAATCTACTCAGAATCAGTGTACTGTTCAAGAATGATTCAATGATTTACACTGGTAGCTAAAATTCTTTACATCCACAAATTTTGACCCACCATTATCATTATATAATCCTACCATAATCTCTTTTTCCAAAACACTTCTGTATCCACAGGAAGAAAGTATTTTGGACCAATTTAGGCCAATTCAATTATATAAGGAAATTAATTTCTTTGAATAAATGACAGTGACATCTTAATATTTACAGGTGAGTGAGGATGGCTATTTCCACAATTTTGTTACCAGTCCATAATGAACGCAAATTCCAAAACGAATTCTGCTACATAAATAGATATTTATTATTTTAAAAACAATATTAACAATTAGACATATTATAGATCATATATCTCCTCAACAGTAAGGAATATCTCTAAAATAGGCAGTTAAATCTCTCTAATGGCACTAATTCCCCAGCGAATGTCTGTTTCTAATGTTCATTGCATTAATTATTAGTGCCACAGGAGGGGGTGGAATCTTTCCACCAATAAAGAGAATTCTTGTAGTAATGGCCTCCAAAGTGACTAGAATTCTAGCTGTCCACTAACTGGGATGTGAATTCCAGATAAGGAAAGCCTTCCAGGTAAGGAATATTTTGTTTTGTTTTGTTTTATTATTTTATTTTATTTTATTTTATTTTATGTTATTTTTTATTTTAGAGTCAGAGTCTCACTCTGCCACCCAGGCTGGAGTGCAGTGGCACACTCATGGTCACCATAGCCTTAACCTGCTGGGCTCAGGCGATCCTTCTGCTTTAGCCTTCCAAGCAGCAGGAACTACGGGCATGGGCCACCATGCCCAGTTAATTTATTTTGGATTTATTGTAGAGATGAGATCTCACCATGTTGCCCAGGCTGATCTCAAACCCCTGGGCTAAGGCAATCCTCTCACTTCCACCTCCCAAAGTGCTGGAATTATAGGCGTGAGCCACCATGCCCGACCAGCCCTCCAGACTAAGGAACAATTTAAACCAACAAATAAATAAACCCACACTGTCAAACCTAAAGTGTTTTTAAATAAATTTCAGCCAGCATAACAGAAAGATTAAAATGTCCCCCCCACAATCTGATAATTACAAGCTTTTTGTACAATTTATGGCCATTCCAGCAAGTGAATAAAGTATTGAAGTAGTTTGCTTTTTACTTCGTAGCTATGTGTTTTGAAGTAAATGATTTAATCTAACTTTTAGTTTCCTCATCCTGAAAATAGAGATGACAACCACAAAGCGCTGCTGTGAGAATCAGAAATGACAAAAGAAAAGAAGCTGAGATACAGACTGACATACAGAATAAATGTCAAGAAGGTTTTGTTCCTGGAGGCTTCACTCTTCTGGCCATTGTACCATGAGAGAAACTATCAGCTCAAGGTCCTTTGCCACTCATGGAATTTTCCAGAAGATGCCCTGGAACCTTGTCCACCAGCACTCAAGGCCCCTAGGATAAGCTCTTCCTAAAACTCTCACAAGCAGGCCATCAGGAAGTTATTCTTGGAGTTCTCACCTGTGACACTCCTAAAATCTGCAAAAAGGTATTACTCTGCTTGTAAAAAGCGATTCCCAAGATTTCTCTCCACTGCTACTCCTAAGTGATCTAGTAGGACTATTCCTGTTGACTCCGTCCACAGGAAGGTGAGAGCTTTGAAGTCAAGTCTTTTTTGGCCTTCATGTGTCACTAGTGTCATAATTCCACAGGCTTTGTCTACTGTAGCCTGCTCAGGTCTAATTACCACCACTGAATCAAAGTCATCGTCAAAGCTTAACTGACAACACTCCCCACCTCCTTGCTGCTTTTGACAATGGCGAAAAGCTCCAGCTATTTGGTCAAGTGGTCTAGACCTCTAGTGTTTCTGTTCTGAAGATCTGACTGGACTAACCAATCTCTAAATAATTATAGCTCTGTTGGTCACACGTGTTCTTAGGTGCAACTTTCCGTATCAGGGAACTCATATAGACCAAACCTTTCAAAGACACTAAATGCAAAGATTGTACCAGTTTTGCACCACAGAACTATACAAATGGCTCAAAATGGACAACAGACCTCATCTTTCTGTAGCTGAAGAATATTCTTGTATCCTACTCTAATAATCTGTTTTCTGCAGCAAAGAAATCACACTTAGGTGTCTCCAAATTCCCCAGTCCGTATGACAAATGCTCCCTTATATATGTATGTCCCTAAAGTATGGCCTTAATCTCCCAGCACTCTGAGAAGGATGCAGCCACTTTCAGTTATGATAAGAACTCCCTGGTCTCATCCAAGTGGCCCTACCAGACCACAAGCCTACCACTATTCTTCAACAATCAGAGGAGCTAAAAGAAGGGGGAGAGGGAATGTTCACGTTTAATTGACGAAAAGCTTGAGAAAGAATGTCTTGAATAAATACTTGACCAGTGATAGATGTCCTAATTCAATCAAGTATCTGGAACTTAATTCAAGCACCTAAACCAGAAATAAATCCCTGGTCTCTCTTTGGCTATACTTAGCTCTTCAAAACAAAGAAACAGTTCCATAATCATCCAGTAGTTATTATATCATTAATATGACTGAAAAGAATAAGATTTTGCATTTTTGGTATGTCCAACATTGACAGCTTAAAAATCTTTATTAACACTTTAACCTAACAGATTAATCTTTATTATTGATTAAAGGAAAATTTCTTTATTCTTAATAAAATTTAAAGTTTACATCAACATAAATGTAGGGGAACAAATTCCAAGCAAAAAAAAATTCTTACTCAAAAGTAGGCTGAAGTACGCTTAAACGATTTACAAAAAAAAAAAGGCTCATTTAATGGTTTATGGACTTCATATTTAAACAAATATGAAGGATTAGAATCTGATAAGGGAATAATATCCAAAAATATAAGGAAATTATACAACTCAATAGCAAGAAAATAAATCACCCCATTAAAAAGTGAGCAAAGACCTGAACAGACATCTCTCAAAAGAATACATACAAGAGACAAGAGACCAACAAGTATATGGAAAAATGTTCAATGTTAGTAAGCATCAGGGAAATGCAAATTAAAACCACAATTATACCTCACACATATTAAAATAGCTATTATAAAAAAAACAAAAAACAAAAATGTTTTAAAAGATGTAGAGAAAAGGGAACACTTGTACACTGTTTGTGGGAATGTAAATTAATACATTAGTAAATAATGAAACACAGAATAGAGGGTTCTCAAAACAATAAACGTAGAACTACCACATGATCCAGCAATCCCACTACTGGGTATATATCCTAAGGAAATGAAATCAGTGTGTCAAAGAGATATCTGAACTCCCACATTCACTAAAGCATTATTCACAGTAGTCAAGATATGGAATCAACCTAAGTGTCCATCAACGAATGACTGTTTAAAGAAAATATGGTGTATACATACAATGGAATACTATTCAGTCTTAGAAGGAAGTCCCGCCATTTGTGACAACATGGATAAAAGCCAGGACCAAACAATAATATTACAGTGATGTCACTGTAGATATGTGGAATCTAAATAATCTCGGTGTAGTTGTGTGGAATATAAAAAAGCTGAACTCATAGAAGCAGAGAATTCACGGAATGGTGGTTGTCAGGGGATGAGGGTGAAGAAGCGGGTAGGAATGGGAAGATGTTGGGTCAAAGGCTACAAGGTTTCAGTTAGGATGAATAAGCTCCGGAGATCTATTGTCAAGTAAATATCAACTAACTTACAAAAGTGTAAAAAAAACACTTATTTAATATGAGTCCAATGAGGCCAAGAAAAGGTACCACACATGCAATTTGGCTAAGAAGCTACTAAGTGTCTTTCAGATGGTGCTAACCATTAGGTCTCAATGCTCAGCTTACTCACAGTGCTTGACATACTTGCTATACTCAGGAGTGTTGACACTTTCATCTAAATGTCTCATTTTTCTGATCTTCTGAGTTTAACACTTTTAACTTCCCCTTCAGCCCTGCCCAACCCCATCTCTCTGACCATATAAGGGCATCATGTGAAATAATGTCAGTACTTTCTCAAAAAACATGTATAAGTTGCCATTCCTAAACAGAATTGATATGGTACCAGAAAAAAAAAAAGTCCATGATTACTGTGGATATTTACATCATTGCAAATAAGCAATGTCTTTACTCTTTTCACATTAATTAACCTGAACAACTACTTGAGTTAAAAGAGTCAACTAACTGTAAGGAAATTGAGTGTAGAAAAAAATCAGACTAAACTTTGAGATAACTTTGCATACTGAAACAGGTTTCAATGGTCTCAAGGCTTAACATGTCCTACATATGCCACAGTACCTCCAGCTAACTGTAGCAATGAAGGGTACATAGAAAAATCCAAAATAAGTTGAACAAAATTCTATCTACTAAAGTATATGTTTCTTTGCTAACAAAGTAATGTACTAGAATGCGGAGGCTTAGATTGTCAACAATACCATTTATTATGCACATTCATATTTTTCACTCATATTTTCATTATCACATTCATACTTTTCATTCATTTTATGATATATAGGTGGAAAAAAGTGGCTGCTGACAATTAAGGAGAAAAACATTCAGAAATTCTTGAAACTGTGCCTAAGTACAAGCAGTAAATTTACTAGTTCCTCTTCAATCAGTGGTTCAGTCAGAATAGATGCCAATGAACTAGTGAGGTACATTTTTTTTTTTCGCCAAAATAAATTGAACAAAATTCCTGCATGATTGCATATTTAAAAAATCTTAGCTTCATATTTGCCAACATTGCTAAGCTGCTATATCAACTGTCTGACTTAAGCCAAATAAAACCTTTTGCAACTTTGGAAGAAACTTTCATACAGGAAACTATAAATTTGGACAAGCATAATTATGTCTCAATAAGTGATGTCTTTACACCAGTTCTCACCTTTATAACCATCTAATTATATGACAGTCCATAATGACCACAGTGACCATATAGTTAAAGATCATGTATATTTAATTATCTGCTTTTTGTGTGAGACGAGAAGTAAGAAATAGAATAATGTAGGTTTCTCTGCTGCCAAATAATTAACTTCAAATAGTGCTGTCATTATTTGTTTCTAATGGTGTAAAAATAGTTGGTTGGCGGTATCAGATGAATTCCTGGGGGCAATTTCTCTTACAGATGAAAAAGAATTTGGGATACATGTGAATAAAATAACCATTTTCTTTGTATCTGAACTCTATCAATAGAAAGAAGGGAATGATGCACTCATTTCTTGTTGCTTTGTTTTGTTCCAACATATTTCAACATTAAGGAAAGATTCACGAAATTGAAATCTCATTTTCAAAACCTCTCAAGAGTAATGCTGGTGAAATCAAAAGATATTATCTTTTTTTTAAAACCGCTATATTTTTATCTCTGTTTTCACACTTGGGCTTGGCTCTTTCACATTAATCAAGGTGACAGTGAAAGGTCAGAGGTCAAAAAGATTAATTACCACCGACACATAAAAACAAAGCAAAAAAATATAAAAACAAAACTAAGAAACCTCATTGCTATCATCAACTCTTCTAAGACTGCATTTTTCTCATTTCTACCTGAATATGAGTCCAGCCCTGATACTCGATTATTATACTAGTTCCTTGGTATTGTTTGAGAGCATATTCAATGATTTCAGTCTAATACATTAATGCATACACACACACACAAACACACACCCATGCACACACATACATAGAAGTTTTATATAATTATCACTACACCGTTCTTTAAAAATTAGATGAATAATTATTGACTGTGAGTGTCTAAAGGTTTCATAATGAAACATGGACTCCCACAAGAGATAAGTAGTAGTTAATGAAAAAAATCTGGAAAAGACTTGTGATTGCTTAGCCAAACTGATAATTCAATTGTTTCCCAGTAAATTTGCTTTCTCATCTCACTTATACTTCTGCATATGCACAACCAACTATGTTATATTGCTACTCATAACAATTTAGCAAACAACATCTAGATACAAGCAAGACAGCAAACTATGATCTCCTTAGGTCATTTCCAAGTGCCTGTCTCCTCATATCAACAGTTGATTTGCAAATGAACTTTTAACTTTGCTCTTGAAGACCAAGATGTAGAATCATTGCCAAATGTTGTACCATCATCTATCTTATTTCCCTTGTTTAAAAAAATCAAATGAAATAACACTGGCATTCCATTTGCTACTTACAATTGAAAAAGAGTTAAATCAAATTACTCTCAAAAGAAATAAAAAGCACTGAAAATATGCTTTACTTTTATCAGTAAATGTGTTTTTCATTTAGCAATAATCAGATTAGTCCTTAGTGAATTCTGAAAGGTTGTGATTTGAGAGCCTGTTTCAACGTGTGACTAATTCTAAGACCTGAAGATTTAGAGGGTAGGAAACAGATGTCACCTGGGCCTTACTGCCATACTGCTCTTTAATATTACAATTTTAATTATATATTGAGATAAAAATAAGATAAATACACATTTCTTTTGTTACCCAGACAGTATGCTAATCTATAGAGCTTTATATGATCAATATCATATATTTTGCACATATTTAACCAGCAGTACATTTACAACTTTACACATATTATCTTTAAACCTCAAAGTAATCTTAGATAAATCACAATCATACATTCATAGACTTATGCATTTTTTTTTGTATTCTCTAGTAAGGTCATTAACAGCCATTCGTGCAGAAATTGGCACAAAAAAAAAACAAAAAAAACCCTATATGCAATCATCTCACCAAAGAAAGAGTAATAATAAGTGGCAAAATAGAGTCATAAGTCTTCCTTAGTAGTTACAACAGGAGTCTAGTGAAACTGAACAGCACAGTAACAAAGAATGCTCTTATGGGGCATGTTTTAAAACTTTATTAATGATATTCCAGCTCCCCATCACCACCATACATACTGTAGCTTTATCTTTTCAAATTTATCTCAAATCTGAATCTCAAGGCCCAAATTAATTCATGTATTTGTCAAAACAGCCTATCATCCAACTATTCCCAGACCAAAGACTGCAAGGCTTAGTGTCTTTGACATCACAGTCTCAAAGAATATTCTTGTGAGGACTGCTAAATAGAATACAACTATGAGACAAGTTTTGCAAGTCTGTGTATTGATAGAAAATATAAAGCAGAATTTCTCTTTTGGATTGTGAGATATATAATGAGGCCTCACTTTTTGCAGCCTACAAAGTATAAGACAATACTTCAGCATCTGAAGCTCTATGTGAATAATGAGGCTCTCAAAAATATATTTCAAAAAACACTTAGACAGTCAGATAACTTATTGTGAATATGTATATATTACACTTATAGAGTATACACACACACACACACACACACACACACATGCCTATAGTATATGACTCCAAAGTCTAATCCCATTATACAATTAAACTTTAAATTTAGATCTTAAAAATACAGTATTAGCCGGGCTCGGTGGCTCAGCCTGTAATCCCGCGCCTTTGGGAGGCTGAGATGAGTGGATTGCCTGAGCCCTCGGGTTCGAGACCCGCCTGGGCAAGCGACACCTCATCTCTACAATAAATCAAAAAATTAGCCAGGCGTGGTAGCGTGCGCCTGTAGTTCCAGCTACTTGGAAGGCTGAGGCGGAAGGATC
>CAUYQG010047165.1:0-15844 GCA_963574415.1 Tarsius wallacei | reverse complement strand
TGTATATATGTATATATTCTTTTTTTTGTTTTGTTTTGAGTTGGAGTCTCACTCTGTCGCCCAGACTGGAGTGCAGTGGCCACTCCCGGCCACCGCAGCCTCGACCTGCTGGGCTCCGGCGATCCTTCTGCCTCAGCCTTCCAAGTAGCTGGAACTACAGGCGAGCGATACCATGCCCGGCTAATTTTCTGATTTATTGTAAAGATGAGGTCTCGCCAAGTTGCCCAGGCGGGTCTCGAACCCGCGGGCTCAGGCAATCCACTCACCTCAGCCTCCCAAAGCGCGGGATTACAGGCTGAGCCTCCAAGCCTGGCTATATGTATATATTCTAATTCCACCTTTCTTATCAGAGGAATAGCAATCTATCTATTATCTATCAATAGTTCTACAACTTGCTTTTTTTCACATAACACTATGTTCTGAAGACCTCTATAATTTGGCACGTAAAGATCTTTCTTATTCTTTTTTCTACACAGTATCCTTTTGTATGCTGTTTGGAATTTTCCAATCTTATGTCATTACAAACAGTGCTATCATAAATAACCTAATTCAACTCATCCAGGGTTGTTGCCAAAATGCAGATTCCATTTCACTAGATCCTGAGATTGGGCATTTCTAACAAGTGTCTATGTGGCTAATCCTACTGATCCATAGACCACACTTTCAGTAGCGAGAACTTAGCATAAATATTGTTTTTCATTAACAAGGAAATAACCACAATCCAGATTCCTAGATTCCTGAAAAGGGGATTTCCAAATCAAAAGGTAAATATACTTTTGTTAGTTATTTTCAAGTTCCCCTTTGTAGAGGTTTTGTTATTTCGTCTCTCACTGGCTATACTTGAGTGTTTCTTTCTTCCCAGTCTTAGTAAGTGTTACTTTCAGATCCTTGGGTGTTTACCAGTCTGATAGGTGTAATGCTAATTGGTATTTTCTTTATTATTAGTGAGGTAGAACATCTTTTCACATGCTTAAAGGCCGTCTTGTCTTTTCTGTTTTATTCCCCTGTGAACTATTTAATTCATTTGAAAGGGTAAACTGAAGCAAGGTGGGCCGGTACCGTGGACATAATGCAAGACTGATAAAGAAAGAAGTAAAAAGAAGTAAAGTTTGTTATTCACCTTTCACAAATGGAAAGGGGGGCTCAGCACTCAGGTAAGTGTGGCCCGGAAGGGCTGAAGACTGGGCATATTTAAAGCCCTTGGGACAAGGGGAAGTTTTGGGCTGGGTGGGGTTTGAGCCAAAAGGAATGTCCAGGGCTGCATTCTTTGATGTTGAAAGCAGTCACAGCCGGGCTCGGTGGCTCAGCCTGTACTGAGCCCGCGGGCTCGAGACCCGCCTGGGCAACTTGGCGAGACCTCATCTCTACAATAAATCAAAAAATCAGCCGGGCGTGGTGGCGTAAATCCAGCTACTTGGAAGGCTGAGGCGGAAGGATTGCCGGAGCCCAGCAGGTCGAGGCTGCGGTGGCCGGGAGCGGCCACTGCACTCCAGTCTGGAACACGCAGTGAGACTCCAACTCAAAAAAAAAAAAAAAAAAAAAAGAAAGAAAGCAGTCACATAAGTCTTGACTCTTGACATTGCCAGGCACCAGCATCTAGCCAACTCGGATGGTGGGCTGGAGGTTGGTCACGGCTGGGTGATAACAATATATCAATACAGATCTGCTGTTAACAATGTAGTGATACAGTGCCTGGAAGAAAAATTGTTAGGAGGACTGAACGTACTGAAGGGGGTTTGAATAATCGCAGATTTCTAGGGCCTGACCCAGGGAAACCAGATCTGGGAACCAGTTTCAGGAAAGGTGATTTTGCTTATTAGTGATTATAAGGTAAGAGGGACATGGAAGCAGTGCAAGCTGCTTAGCAAAGCGTGTCAGTGGTAAAACTTTAGCAAATGACTATACTGAAGCCAAAATGGCTGTGCTACAGCTAATTCTACTCTAAGTTTCCTGTGGTCCCTCCTTTCATCATTTAAAAAAAATTTTTTTTCTTTTTGGTTCTTGAGAGGTCTTTATATACTAGCATGGTTAATTTTTCGTGATAAAAGTCACAAATCCTCCCCAGCTTGTCATCTGTTTTCTGACATTGCTTCTGGCGATTTTGGCATACAAACTATGTAGTCAAATTTAATACTTTTTCCTTTATTGTTTCTGGATTTTGAGTCATAGTTAGAAAGTATCTATTCAAAAGAAGCAATAGCTTATTTTTAAAAAAATCTTTCTCTGAGTTACAGAGTTCATCAAGGTTTTCATCCAGTTTCCAGTATTTCTGTGGTTTCATTTTTTTACATTTAGATTGCTGATTCCCTTAGGGTTTATTCGGGTGTATGGAAGATATAGATCCAATTCTAACTAGTTTTCAAATGACTTTCCAGTTTTTCCAACCCTGCTTATTGAAAAAAATCACATTCTCACTAATGTTTTGACATGTCACTTTTGTTACCTGTCAAATAGCTATCCATACTTGGGTTTGTTTCTGGATATTTTATTCCAGTGGTCACCCTTTTTCAGTTACAGAGATTTTCTCATATGTTTTAATATCTCTTAGTTTAGTCCTCCTTACAGCTTTTCTGTTTCATGTTTTCCTGACTATCTTTCCTGCTTTTTTTCCCCCACACACACTTGGGTGTCAACTTGTCTGGCTCAAAAACAAAAACAAAAAAACAAAAAAAAAAACCCCAAAACAAACAAACAAAAACCTAAAACATTCTGAATTTATATTTTATCCTATTATAAATCAACATTTGTACTTTAATTTAGTTTTTCTTACCAAGAACTCTCTGGGTCTTTCTATTTGTTCAAATATTTTTTTCTTTTTCAGCAGTGTTTTAAAGTTTCCTTCATGTAAGATTTACACATTTTTTTTGTTTGGTTTATTTCTAGTTATTTTATGTTTTTGTTGAAATTACATGTAAGTACTTTCCTTCCATTATGTGTTCCAACTGGCTTTTTGTGTATGAGAAAATTGTTTATATATATTAACTGTATAACCTGCTGCCTTACTGAATTTTCTTACTATTTGTATTAGGGTTTTTTCATTGATCATGTTAAGTCCTATAGTTGTACTATATCACCTGCAAATAGAAATCATTGTACTTCTTCCTCCAGTTTTCATGTCTTGAATTGTTTTCTCTTGTTTGATTGTATTGGTTAATACCACCAATAGAGTAAATCACCTAACCACTTGTGTTGTTAATACTTACCAAATAAAGTGAGGACTAGGAGCCTGTACGGCTTCACAAAAGAGCAAGTCATTCCTAACCTCTTTTGCTTTTTCTCAAATTAGGTTTTCTCAGCAGGGAGACCTAGGAAGGGGTACTACAGTCTGGTTTTCTCTATCTTCCTGGCTTGACTAAAATTAAGTTGAAGAATTGATTCTAGCTTCAGCGTTCTTCTAGAAAGATGCGTCTATCATAAAGTTGTTTAATGCATATTTATCATGTTTATAACATAATATCCTAACTGGCTTATAATGAAAAACAGAATCAAAACCAAAGGTAACGAAGTTTCTAATAATGAGTGATATGAGTACCCAGCTGTAAAAGTACTCCTATGAGTAGTTCTGTGTTCTTGTGACAAAGGCCTGGGGTTTCAGTTGTCTGTGACCAATCGTGAAATACCACTGGAAATACTTATAGGACCGTTCTTCCTCTCATTTTAGCCATTTGCAGAGGACCAGGGCGAGAGGGTGCTGGCATTCTCTAAGAAAGATGCCTGGCAGACCAGCCTCTGGGCCTCATACCTGAAGGTCTAAGGCTACCATTCACCATCCTTCAGCGCTCTTTTGTATTTTTTTCCTCCTCTTTCCCCTCTTCTTCAGTTAATGAGGAATTGAACAAGCATTCAATATATCCTTGGCATTGACCTCCCAGTGGAGTTTCACCCTCTCTCTGGACCCAGGGCGGGGTTCAGAGAGGAAGGAAAGGTGAACAGCCTGAACTAATAAACTTGGAGTTGTATCTGTATTTTAGTTTTCCTCAGGGCTTTTCAGTCCTCACCCATGGTATGTTCCCTGCAGCTATCTTAGAAGCTGAGTTTGGGGTACCTCTAAGCTATGTCAGTACTGGGTGGTAGCAGAAGGAGAGGATAATACCACTGTTAGGGGTCAGTAAAAAGCAGAAGGCAGGCCAGTCCATTACTTAGGCACACGCGCATGCGCGTGCACACACGTTCAGCAGTGCTCAGCGATTCATTGTTATCTAATGTCTAGGAAATTCATTTCCAACACAATGATGTCAACGAAAAGACCTGACTCCAGAAAATATTTTTTTCTTTCCAATTCTGGTTTAATGAGTCCCTGCTGCTAACCGTGACTGAAAACAGATGTTCTTTCTTAGCAATAACATGACATTTTCTTTCCCAAACTTCCCTGGATGGGGGCTAGTCCTTTGGTTTGATAGGACTTCAGAATTCCACGTAAAATAAAAGTAAACAAAGCCTTTGTGGTGTTTGTAAGATGGTCTGAATTTACAATCAGTAAGTTGGAAATAAAGACTTGCCAGCTTCAGTTTGTGTTCCTGATGTGTGTGTGTGTGTGTGTGTGTGTGTATACTAAAAATATATACTATACATTTACTAGGGATCTTGATGAATTTGGGATTGTTACAAGTAAATATTTTGTTTTGCATTTTATTTTTTTAAATAATATTCTTTCAAATATTGGAAATCATAGATTGGTAAAAATACATTTTAAAGAATGTGCAAGCCAGAACCAGCTCATTCAACACAAATTGGTTTTGGCATTAGAGCACAGCATTGTAACTCACCCATGATCAGATCAAAGGACAGCAACTAAAAAAGTCACTCCAGATGAGTACATTCTGTTCTGCTGACATATCAGCTCTAACACAAAAGGAGAAAAAAGTGTTCCTCTCAATAACTGGGACTGTTTCACTGTGATACTTACATTATGTAAGAATACATTGTTCTCCTTGTAAATTTGTCAGAGTTGCATGGATTTACAGACTCACAAAACTGGAAGAACAGTGTCAATGGTAAAAATGGATTTGTACTGATTTTGCCATACTTGTTTTTTTCATAGAGACAGAATCTTGCTCTATCGCCCAGGCTGGAGTACAGTGGCCCAGTGATGACTCACTGCAGCCTCAGACTCCTGGGCTCAAGTGTGGCTAGCATTACAGGTACGTACTACCATGCCTGCCTAATTGTGTGTGTGTGTGTGTGTGTGTGTGTGTGTGTGTGTGTGTGTGTATGTATGTATAGTGAATAGGATCTTGCTATGTTGCCCAGGCTAGTCATGGACTCCTGGCCTCAAGCAATTCTCCCACCTCAGCCTCCCAAAGCACTGGGGTTCCAGGTGTAAGCCACCACACCTATCCTGATTTAGCCATACTTTTAAAAAATTAGATCACAGAGAATTGAACCATGGAAGTCTAAGTATCTAAGTAGTAAGTAAATAGTAAGCTAGGGTCTTGGATGAGTAAAAAGCTAACCCTAATATATAAACCCACCATGATTAGGTCAACTGCTTAATTATTTCAGTTTGATGAAATAAATATGTATCATACCTCTATATTGCAAACATTGAGATTGATATGAACCTAGAACCCCTGCCTTCCAATAGAGGACATAAAATAAGTTCCTAGGCAACTGCCACACCTATTTTTGTTTTCCTTATAGATAATAAATTGCAACGTTTCCTATGAACAACAGAAAAGTTGTCCAGGTGACACAGAGCAATCAGCAATGTTACTGTCTCTTCCTTCTGGGTCTTCATATCTGATGTCTTAGTTATTTTCAAGAACTGGTAGCAGCCACTCCCAGTGACTCACTTGGGAAACTTGTTTGGGTCATGGATCACTTCTAAAGAATACAGACCATGCAGGAGGCAGAGAATCTGTTACAAGGCCTCCAACACAGACAAAATGCATGCCCCTCGCCTTCTGCCAGTGAAAAGACATCAAGGAGGCCAGTGTAAAATAAGACGCTGCCCAAAGTGGGCAAGGCATACGAGGCAGAGGCCTGATACTACCATAGGCCATGGGCTCATTCTCTTACTCTGAGAGATGATGACCCTCCTTCCCAGGAGAAAAGCTTCTAGAAGACTGAGGTCTTGACTTTTTCGGCCCCGGGAAAGCTTCTGGAACCACATTTAAAAATCTACTGGCAGGCTAGGCACAGTGACTGACACCTGTAATCCCAGCACTTTGAGAAACCGATGAGGGAGGATTGCTTAAAACTAGGAGTTCAAGACCAACTTGGACAACATAGCAAGACCTCATCTCCACACAAAAAGATAAAAACATTAGCTGAGGTGGAAAGATTGTCTGAGCCCAGGAGTCAAGGCAGTGGTGATCCATAATCGTGCCACTGCACTCCAGCCTGGGTGACAGAGTAAAACCTTGACTCAAAAAAAAAGAAAAAAAAAAAAAAAAATAGAAGCTGCTGGAAGACCGTTCTTTGCTTCCTACCAACCACAACATGGACCCGGGTTTCTCCACGTCTCTCCTGAAAGGACAGGGTGGGGAAGACCTCAGCTCCCTGTACCATCCCATGCTTGTGAGGGCAGCTAACACCACGCCCTGCTCCAGAATGTATGGCAAAGAGCTCAATTTTCTTCCAGAGCTTTCTGGGGCTGGAGCAAAGAACCTCCCTTATTTCCTGAAATACCTTAGTGGAGGGTTGGGAGATGCTGGAACATATTTTTCTGGGTGGGCACTCCCCAGCTTTCCTTCCAGATTTGCAGAGTAAGTGCTAGGGCAGGTCCTTATCGCCTGCTGCCTTTCCTTCCCTCAACGGTGATCATAGGCCTAGAATTGAGGAAAAGCCATGGTTCTGCAACATAGACCTATTATTGGCTTTTCTCCCTGCTCCCTGGAATTTTGGGGAAAATCCCACTGGACTTGCTTCTCCCACTTTCACATTTCAAGTAGTTCATTTATGAGGGTGAAGGACCCAGAGATGTAACCAGGCCATGCTCTCTTGCTCTATTTTATGGTTTTCTGTTGTATCTTTTTTTTAAACTACAAACTGCTTTCACATCCAAATGGATAGTATAAACCCTCCCCGCAGCAAATACATAAACTTGACGTTTCTCTCTTACTAAGTAACAGGACTGGTTAATAGCTCCCCACAACTTTGGGTACTAATATTTGCTGTAGTGAGCACTGTATCAGATCACAGAGAAACCAAGAAATAAATCAGAATGAAGCACAGTCCCTTTTACAGTAGCTCCCATGGCTGGAAAGGCAGACTGTGCTCACAGGCTGGGGGTGGCTGCTTTAACAGGAAGCACACACATCCAGGAGAACAGAACGTGGGAAGAGTGTTGGACTCCCAGGGGTATCTGCTGAGCTCGGTCTTATAGATGAAACTGCCTGTATAAAATTAATATTGGGGCCAGGTGTGGTGACTCATGCCTGTAATACCAACACTTTGGGAGGCCAAGGTGGGAGGATCACTTGAGGCCAGGAGTTTGAGACCAGCGTGGGCAACATATTGAGGTCCCTCACTTTCGTCTCTAAAAAATAAAATAAAATAAAATAAATATTGGGCCATGGAGTAAAGGCTGTAGAAGAGACCTGAGACCTGAAAAGCTGTAGCTATGGTTAGAATTTAACAAATCTGTTGTTTCTAAGTTTACTTTCACTCCAATAGAGGGCAATTGATTATCTGACCCTTGGGGAAGGTAGAAGCTGCTCCACAAAGCTGATGAACATATTTTTCCATGAACAATGGGCCTAAGACTGTATAGATCTCCTTGAGGACAAAAGCGGAGGTTAAAGGACAAAAATGACTTCAATCTCTTGGGACCTCATTTCTCTCATACCTTTCTCCTAAACTACCTCTATAATGACTTACTACTCCCCAGGGGCTAGTAGCTGATGGTCACAGGACTCTCTTTATAGATAGCATCTACTATAAAACCTAAGAATGGTATTTAAAACATTTTTCAGACTCTGATGGACCAAAGGCCCCACCCAGACCCAGAACACATATAGGAAGCTGGTTCCACCGATCCTGTGATACCCCTTCCAGAAATCAGCTCGTAATATGAAGACAGTTTTGACACCCCTCCATGACATCATCAATCAATCAGCAGTTCCCAGCCTTCTGCCTACCAAAACCCTAGCCTTGGAATTCTCTGGGAGGCAGATTTGAAAAATATCTTTCCAATCCTGCTTGCTCAACTGCTTTGCCATATGAAACTTGGTTACTGTAAGGGCTAAGTCAGTCTTGATTTTTCTCGGCAGCAATTATAAGAAGCTTGTCAGGCTGTAACATAGGAAGAGTGATTTTCTAGATGGAGAGGTGAGAAAGAACAAACAGATGGTAATGATTCTTTGTTGGGCCAAACTTTAGTCAGGCTTCTAAACCTGCTGCTAGGCCCGTCTGTGTATTTCCTTGTAAAATCCAGTTTTAGCAAAGAACTCCCTGCCCTTGATATGTGATCACCCTTGAAATAAGATCATATGATTGGGTTTCTCATCTTCCACCATCCCCCAGGCCCTCAGCAAGAATCCTGTTAGGTCACTTTAGTCAGAATCCCCTTGGCCCCTGGTGTTTCCTCTTAGTAATTTTCTATCCACTGACTCCCTATCCTGCTCCTTAGCTATTATTTAAGTCCCCACTTGCCCAGGCCATATTCAGAGTAGAGCCTAATCTCTCTCTCCAACTGCAAGACCCCATTACAGATGTTCCTATCTCAATAAAGTCTTCCTTACTGTGCTTTAACAAGTATCATTGAATAATTTTTCTTTAGCATGGGCAATGTAAAGGTGCAGTATGACAGGGGTCATGAGGGCAGGGAATGAGTGTGCTTTGAGGGGGAAAGAGATGGTGTGGGCTGGGGAGGAGCCCATGGTTGAGAAGGGCTGGATAGATATGTCAGGGCTGGATGGAGAGGAATCCTTGTGCCATTCTAAGGAACTTGGATTTTACCCCTCAGGCAATAAGAAACCAGAACAAAATTTTAACTAGAAGAACAGGGTTTTATTGTTGTTTTCCATTCTTCCTCCTCCCACCCGCCTTCTTCCTTTCTCTCCTTCCTCCCTCCCTCCCTCCCTTCCCTCCTCCCTCCCTCCCTCCCTCGTTCTCTCTCTCTCCCTCCCTCCCTTCCCTTCTCCCTGTCTTCCTCCTTGCTTCCCTCTTTCCTTCCCTCCCTCCCTCCACCCCTCACCCTCACCCAACTCCAGCATCAGCCATTAGGAAGGACTGAGTGATCAATCAGTCCATCAATCAATCAATAACAGTGAAATTAGGACTTCAGAAGCCCAGAGAGCCGGTAATTTGGGCCTCAGCCTAGACAGCAACAATGGTGCTGCTGGTGAGCAGAGAACTCATCAGGAGGCAAAAGTTATGGGCTACAACGACCAAGTGGACTTTGAGAGAGAGGACAAGGAAAAGAGCAGAGTTCCAGATGGTTTGTTGTCTTTATTCTAACTCAGATAACTGGGTACATAATGGTATGATGAACAGAAGGAGAATATTCAGGGAGCAGAATCAGATTCAGGGCTTAAATAAAGAAACAGATTGAGTCAAGGGGGGCTTAGAGTGCTTGTGAAGCATTGAGGTGATGTCCAGAGGACAGGTAGAAAGAACGACAAAGGTGGGGGCCACCAGTGCTGAATGGAGCCATGGGAGGGACACCTTGGCCCAGAAGAGCTCATATACAAAGAAGGCATCTGTTCAATGACAGAAGCTGAGGCGATATCAGCCGATATTTTATCTTTAACAATTTATTTAAAATGTTTAATTAAAAAATATTTTAGAGTCATGAGGTGTAAGTTAGGATTTGCTACATAAGTAGGTTGCATGCAGTTGAAGTCTGGGCTTCTAGCTAGCCCTTTCTCTCCCTAATAGTGGACCAGGTACCTAGTGGGTTGCCAAGTGCCCGCCCATCCTGCCTCCCTCCCTCCTTTCACTAGCAGTGTCCAGTGTCTGCCAAACCCACCCCTGACAGATGATCAGGGCTGGCTTATGAGTGAGAACATTCAGCATTCAGTTCTTTGTTTCTGTGATACTTTACTTAGCATGATGGCCTCCAGCTGCATCCAAGTGGCTATGAAGGCCATGATTTTGTTCTTCTTTTTGGTTGCATAATATACCATTGTATGTATGTACCACATTTTCTTTATCAAGTCCACTTTCAATGGGCATCTGGGTTGGTTCCAGGTTTTTTGCTTGTTTGTTTGTTTTGAATAGGAGTCTCACTCTGTTGCCCAGACTGGAGCGCAGTGGCATGCTCATGGCCACTGCAGTCTCGACCTGCTGGACTCAGGCGATCCTTCTACTTCAGCCTTCCAAGCAGCTGGAAATACAGATGTGCGTCACCATGCCCGGCTAATTTTTTGACTTATTGTAGAGATGAGGTCTCCCCAAGTTGCCTAGGCTGGTCTTGAACCCCTGGACTCAGGCAATCCTCTTACCTCTGCCTCCCAAAGTGCTGGGATTACAAGCATGAGCCACTGCGCCCAGCAGTTCCATGCTTTTGACTAGCACGACAATAAACATATGTGTGCAGGTGTCTTTTTGGTAGAGTGATTTATGTTCCTCTGCGTATATTCCCACTGGATTGCTGGATTATATGGAAGCTCAATTTTTAGTTCTTTTTTTTTTTTTTGAGTTGGAGTCTCACTCTTGCCCAGACTGGAGTGCAGTGGCTGCTCCTGGCCACCGCAGCCTCGACCTGCTGGGCTCTGGCGATCCTTCCACCTCAGCCTTCCAAGTAGCTGGAACTACAGGCGCGCGCTACCATGCCCGGCTAATTTTTGATGTATTGTAGAGATGAGGTCTCGCCAAGTTGCCCAGGTGGGTCTTGAACCCATGGGCTCAGGTGGTCCACTCACCTCAGCCTCCCCAAGTGAGGGATTACAGGCTGAGCCACCGAGCCCGGCTAATTTTTAGTTCTTTAAGCTTACATTCTCACCAACAATGTAGAAGCGTTCCCTTTTCTCTGCAATGGTGACAGCAGCTGCTGTTTTTTGATTTTTTAATGCTAGCCAACCTTACTGGAGTTAGGTGGTATCTCCTTGTAGTTTAGATTTGCATTTCTCAGATGATCAGTGAAGCTGAGCATTTTTTTCATGTGTTTGTTGACTGCTTGACTGTCTCCCTTTGAGAGGTGTCTGCTCATGTCCTTTGCCCACTTTTTAATGGGGTTGTTTGTTTTTTCCTGTCAATCTATTTGAGTTTCTTGTAGATCTTGAATGTTAGTCCTTTGTCAGATGCATAGCTTGCAAATATTTTTTTCCTATTCTGTGGGTTGTCTCTTTACTGTCTTGATGGTTTCTTTTGCTGTGCAAAAACTTTTCAGTTTGATAAGGTTCCACCTGTCTGTCTTAACTTTTGTTGCATTTGCTTTTGATGACTTGGCCATGAATTAATTGCCTACTCAGAGTTAGGGTGTTCCTACGTTTTCTTCTAAGATTCTTAGATTTTAAGGTTTTGTATATAAGCTCTTGATCCATTTTGGGTTAACTTTTGTATATAGTGATAGGTAGGAGTCCAGTTTCATTCTACTGCAGGTGGTAAGCCAGTTTTCCCAGCACTATTTGCTGAATATGGTTTCTTTTCCCCAATGTTTGTTATTGATGGCTTTGTCAAAGATGAGTTGCCAACCATAGTTTTAAGAGACACCTTAAGCCAGGCACAGCGGCTCACGCCTATAATCTCAGCACTTTGGGAGGTGGAGGCGGGAGGATTGTCTGAGTCCAGGGGTTTAAGACCAGTCTGAGCAACTTGGCGAGACCTCATATCTACAATATATCAAAAAATTTAGCTGGGTGTGGTGGCTCATGCCTGTAGTTCCCGCTACTTGTAAGACTGAGGCGGGATTGCCTGACCCTAGCAGGTCGAGGCTGTAGTGGTCGTGAGCATGCCACTACACTCCAGCCTGGACAATAGAGTAAGACTCCAACAACAACAACAACAACAACAACAACAACAACAACAACAAAGAGACTGCTGGTAAAAGAGCACATAGCAAAGAAGACTGAGGAGTCGACAGAGTAGAAACACAGCAATGGAGAACCAGGCCACAGCACCTGCAGTTGGTGCCGAGAGGAAGGAAGGATCAAATTGAAAAAGTCACTTGTCATTCCCACCAGGGACAATAGGCAGGATGAACCAAACTGAGTGAGATTCAGTCCTGGAAAGAGACACAGGGAGACAGCCACCTTAGAAAACTCTTTCAAAATACTTTGCTGGAAAAAATGAGAAAGGGCTGATCAGGGCCTGGTGTGCACTAAAAGGAAGAATGTGTCTTTTGCTGCAGGAGTGTTAGCTGTGACACTTAGATGGGTGAGGAAAGCTGTCACACCTTTTCTGCCCGACAAGATTGAACTCTCATATTTAACATCTGTGTTAAATTTTAGAACTCTTATTACTCTGGAGATTTTAAAAAATATCCCTGGTTGCAATAATTTAAGAAATAGTTAAGCTGGGCTCGGTGGCTCAGCCTGTAATCCCGCGCCTTGGGAGGCTGAGGTGAGTGGATTGCCTGAGCCCACGGGTTCGAGCCCCACCTGGGCAAGCGAGACCTCATCTCTACAATAAATCAAAAAATTAGCCGGGTGTGGTAGCGCACGCCTGTAGTTCCAGCTACTTGGAAGGCTGAGGCGGAAGGATCACTGGAGTCCAGCAGGTCGAGGTGCGGTGGCCGGGAGCGGCCACTGCACTCCAGCCTGGGCAACAGAGTGAGACTCCAATTCAAAAAAAAAAAAAAAAGAAATAGTTAAAGGACAAAGTAGAGTTTCTCTCTCTCTTTCTCTATGTCTTTGTATCTCTTTCTTTTTCCATAACAAGAGAAGTTCATCTTCTTATCTGGTCTGTAATCACTTGGGTGATCCATTTCAAGGTGCAAGTGAAGAGAAAGGTGGGTGGGTCCACACTGTGTTGGAACAGGCCACAGCTGACTTCGGGTCCCCTAAGGTCCCAGGTCTTTGCTAAATGCTGAAGGGAGCTGGTCTAGTTTGCATGAGAAGCTCAGGGAAATTGCTCCTTAAATTGCCAAGTTAGAGACCTATTAGGCTTGACCAGAGAGTCATAGTAACTGGGGTCCTGTAACAACAAGCTCCTAAAACTAAGAAAACAAGCAAACAAACAAAAATGTTTGAGAAGAGGGCTCAGTGATCCTGAGATCAGAGATCAGGGCCAACTTTAGTCAGTCTGTGCCTGGTGCTGGAGTGAACATTCCCCCTGGACCCTGCTGCCCTGGCACTGGGGGTGCTCTGGGAGACGGGCTGAAATTGTGACTTGAGTTACGGTGAGGTGAACTTGGAGACCCAGAAGTGTACCACCTTTGTTAAACTTAACACTCTCCTTAAAGGTGAGGCAGGGTAACTAGAATAGAGGTATATAGGTAAGTTTTTTACAGATAGGCATAGCTTAATTAAAACACCAGATGGTCATGCACCCAGTTGGACTTCGTCTTTTCAGGTCATAACTGTCTAGAACAATACCAGTGGCACAGGGAATGGTGTTTCCAAGAAAAAAACTTAATTAAAATTGTAAAACAGTAACTTTTAAGATTTTCACAGGATGCAAGTAAGCTCAGACATAGATGATAAGATTAGGGACTTGTGATCAATAGATTGTAACTCACCACATAGCACAAAAATCTTAGCTTAATAAATAGGTTTCTTAATCTTCACTAAGAAAATACATAAAATATTCAGTTAACAACAGGTCGGGGTGTCCTTTCTTTTAAGACACCCATGATCCCTCATGAGCATGTCTTTTCTTTCTAATAAATCCTGTCTTGAACTATACTTTGAACTCACTCTGAAATACTTTTCTTTGGTGGAGGCAAGAACCCATGGAGTAACATACCTGGTTCCACCCAGCATCAAAGGGATACCTTTGAACACCCACTTGGAAAACCACAAAGGGCAAGGGATTTAATTCCAAAATGCAGGCTTGGGTATTACAGAATTAAAGCAAAAGAGGGCATGAGATATGTATTTTCATTATTCCTACTTGGTGAAAGGTGTTCAGAACACTTTCATTCTTTTTAAACAAAAGTAGGCAGTTAACTTTCTGTATACCTACCCGCCCTGAAGTAGAGAACCACAGACCCTTATCAAGAAGATAGATATCTGTTCTGAGCCCCACAGATAAAGCAGCTAGGATTGGGTGAGGAGCTCTATCCTCTGGTCATCACTGCCCCCTTCCTGTCTGACTTCTCCCACTCTAAACATCACTCCTATACATACACTTTCTTTTCTTCCCCAAGGCAATCCCTACTTCCAAAGGCAACACAAGATCTTCACAAGGACTATGGGAGAGGTCTTTGCCTTTCAGTTATCTAAGCAACTTGGCAGGCAAAGTCCTTTATATCACTGACAATGCTATTCTTTGGATAACCTGACTTTTGCTTATCAGCTTTGATAACTTTGTTACATGAACTACCTAGCATTGGTGAAGTAACAATGACTCACTGACTGTCGTGTCATTAATTGTTTCATTCATTCCATAAACTTTTATCGGGCACTCACTATAGGCCAGAAGCTACATAGGGGCAGACAGTATGAAGACAAGAGACACAATCCCTGGGCAGGTATGCAAACCAGACAGGTATGCAAACACATGAAATACAATGTGATATGTGCTGTGATGGCATGAAGCATAAGGGTAGAAGTAGCAACAATAAGTCTGGGGGGATCAAGAAAGGTGTCACAGAGTTCCTAACATTAGCTGAGACCTGAAGAGTGAGAATGAGCTGACTGGGTGGAGACTGGGAAATGGGCCAAAGTATGTACATTTGAGGAAGCAAATGTACATTTGCTTACTATTACTGTATCATTAAATAGAATGCAATTTAGACTGGACACCTGTGGAGGACCTTAATATGCAATAAGTCACACCAAGAAGTTTTTATTTAATCTTATGGGCAGTGGAGAGGCTCTGAAGAATCTGAGCTGGGTGGTCACATCAGCAGAGTTTCGTATGGGAAAGACTGCTCTGCAGCAGTGTGGACAAACAGGGTGGGAACCAGACCCGGAGGCAGGGAGGCCAAGAGGTGAACCTTGGCAGTAGCAGTGGGCAGGGTGCGGGGGAGGGGGGGAAGGGAAGGATATGGGAGAGCTGTCTAAATAGGAGGATGGGCAGGGCTTGGGGATGGGGATGATCGGCTGGGTGGGTAAGGAAGGCGAAATCTAGTGTAACTCTCAGATTACAGACTTGGACCAGCAAGGCAAAGGCTGTGAAAACAAGCAAGACTGGGAAAACAGGAAGGAGAGTGAATTCAGAGGAAAAAAGGAAGTTCCTTTTTGGCATGGCTTGAAAGGCTCTGGAGGGAGATCCAGGCGCCTGATGTTAATGTAGGGGTCCAGTGGTGATAGCTGAACCCCTAGGAGTGGTGAAGTTTTGCAGGGAGAGCAGGCCCGCTTCCCGCCCCGGGAAAGGCCAATATGTTAGGGCAAATAGAAAAAAAAAGAGTCAGAAAAGACCAGGAGAGATCAGAGGGACATGCAAAGAACCAGGAACATTATTCACGACAAACAAGAGAGAGTTTTAAAGGGGCTCCGGGGGGGCTAGGAGTGGGGGTCATGGTTGAGCGGCTGTGGCTCTCAGATTGTGAGGGGTAGGATCTGACGGGTCAGGGGTCCGCTGAGGACATGGCAGGCTGAGAGGGGGTTAAGGTGTTGGCGGAGGGTGGGACGGCGGGGAAGCTGAGTCACTCGCTGAAAACTTCCAGCACGGTGTTGGGACGAGCAGTGTAGGGAGGGCGGGACGGAGGGTGGCGGCTGGCCCCGCCCGGTGGCCGGGGGGGGGGGGGGGGGGCGGCGCCGGGGCACCACCCGGGTATTCCCCCCCCGGGGCGGCCGGGCCCCGAACCCCCGGCCGCTGCGCCGGGGCGGCCCGGGGGGGGGGGTGGCGCCCC
>CAUYQG010047157.1:0-10632 GCA_963574415.1 Tarsius wallacei | reverse complement strand
ATTGTGGGGTACAGTTAGGGGTTAGGTATACAAAAATGCTTCATTCAGGCACCCTTGATGATAAGAGGTGTCTCCCCATCCCCAGACAGATATTTACCACCATTAATCCCATCGCCCTCCACCTCCCCCCCCCCATAGTTTCCCACCACTGTCAGTCATTTTCTTGTGGTATTATGTTGGATGATCAAGGTCTACTATATGAGTGAGAACATGTGATACTCAGTTTTTTGTTTCTGTGAGAGTCACTCAGTATTATAGACTCTAGTTCCATCCAGGTTGCTGCGAAATTCATGATTTCGTTCTTTCTTATGGCTGCGTAGTATTCCATTGTGTATATGTACCACATTTTTTTAATCCAGTGATGAAGTCTTGCTTTGTCACCCAGGCTGGAGTGCAGTGATAAGATCAAAGCTCACGGCAGTCTCAACATCTTGGGCTCAAGTGATCCTCCTGCCTCAGCCTCCTGAATCCTAAGTAGCGGGAATTACAAGCTCATGGCACTGCACCTGGCCTGCAGATACACTCATTTACTTTTTCTCCTCTCTGTCTCAGAAAGAATTTAAGGCACCCCACAATGCAGTGTGATTAAAGACATTTGAAACAGGTGAAAAATGAGGCAAAAAAAAAATTAAGAAGGGAAGATAGGATGAGACCTGGTGTTAATACACAAAAGGTATGTCATGAGATCCTGTATACTCCCTAGACGTAAGCTAAAATTTTATTTTGTGGTAAAAGAAACACTGTTAGCATTATATTCAGTAGTTTCCCATAAAGGTTTGTTGAGTGAGTGAACAGATGAAAAGCCCCTATGAATGAAGTGCCTTCCTCCTCTCCTCCCCTCTTCTGAGTATGAAGGTTTGGTCTGGAGAGTCAGGGAAGTATCCAGTGAACAAGCCTCCAGTGAATAAGCGTTGAGACTGAGACACTCAAGTGCCACTGTCAGGGGGTTTTCTGACCATGGGACTTGTTGGTCACTCTGCCAGAAAGGAAAAGGAACTCGCTCACAGAGCCGGGGAAGGCTGAGAAGATTAGAAACAAGTCCTCAGATCCCAATTCTATGAATCTATTGAAAAAGTATAAAACATGGAAATGGTTATCACTGTAATTTGTAAAGCAAGAGCTGGAAATAAACGCCAACTGTGTAAGGCGATACAATCATTTTAGAAACCAATTTAGCAATTCATATTAAGGGTCTTAAAATCTACAAATGTTGGTGACCATACTGAACACTTCCAAGCTGTGGCTTACCCATCTGATGGAACGTTAGGAGGTTAGCATTTGCATGCACGCTTCTTTCCATATTTAAATTTTTAACAACGACAATAACATGCTCCTGCCTAAGGTGACTCAGCTGACTCGGTCCGCTGGCAACACATTCTTCTCCCTAGGAGAGGGAGACCTTGCATGCCACGGGTGTCCCACCCTGACTCCTTCCCAGGAATGATTGTTCTTAGGGTGGGCACACCCATCCCCCAACTACTTAGGCTCAGAGCTGTATCCCTCCCACGACTTCGCTTCAGCTGCAGGGCACTGCCTCGCCCAGGGTCAGGCTCTTTTTGCTGATGTGGCTGTCACAATCTACCCCTTGCATCCCCTGGAGCGCTCTGTAGGGCCACCACAGCTCAGAGCTCCCCACAGGACTGCCTGGGGTCTTGGCGGCACTCCTGCGGCTGTTGGCTTTTTGCTCTGCCCTATCCTGCTTCTTGCTCTTCCTTACAGAGGAAGAAGCTTCCAAGAACACCCCGGGTCCTCCAGCATACATTCTCCACCCCAGTGCAAGACCCGATGTCCCAGGGAGACTCTTCAGTGGCTGCTTGGGGGATGTCTGTTAGAGTTCTGCCTAGCAAGCCTTCTCTTTTCTGGAGATTGTTCTTTGTTGTTGTTTTTAGCTGTCATTCCCTGTAGCCCCTGTCACATTATTTGTTGTAGGATTGCCTCTATTCTTATGTGGCCCTACTTTTTTAGAATTCCTCTTTAGCTTAATCTAGCTCAAATGGAGCTTCTGCTTCCTGTAGCCAAGCAGTCTACACTAGTTCATTAAGTTGAAGTGTTATTTTACAAACCAGCAAAAGAACAGGCCTGGCTTATTAGATTAACCAACTGTAGCCCAGTGAAGGGCAAGTTTTAAGACAGAATAAATGGATTTTAAAAATATAGTATTTTCTATTTTTTCCTTAGCATAAAAGGTTGTACCTTCTTATTGTAGAAAATTTGGGAAGTGGGAATGGAGGAGTGGGGAGAGCTTATAATCCCAGTGCCTGAAATACTTACTGTTTAGTATTATTTGTGTTGTATGTTTTCTAGTCTTTTATCTGAGGTTATATGCTAATACATGTATTTTCTTTTAGAACCATAGTATCACACTGTTGATAAGTCACTTTAACATGTTTTCATATGCTGTGAACATAGTTCATGTCATTAAGTGCTCTTCCAACACATACTTTTGTTGTTGTTGTTGTTGGAGTCTTACTCTGTTGCTCAGGTTGGAATGTAGTGGCACAATCACAGCCCTGCAGCCTTGATCTCATGGGCTCAGGGAATCCTTTCACCTCAGCATCCCAAACGGCTGGAACTACAGGCATGTGCTACCATGCCTGGCTAATTTTTTACGTTTTGTAGAGACGAGTTCTCATTTTGTTACACAGGTTGGTCTCAAACTCCTGGGCTCAAGCGATCCTCCCATCTTGGCCTCCCAAAGTGCTGGGGTTAGAGATGTGAACCACCATGCCCAGTCCTACATACTTTTTTCATAGCTACATAGTATTCTACCCTATGGTTTTATCATGACTTATTGAATCAAACCTGTATTCAGCGTGTTTTCAAATTACTGCTGTCACCAATGATGTAGTGAATGAGGTCTCAAGTCAAACCTTTGAACACAATTCCTGAAAGTGTAATTGCTGAATCAAAACATTTGTAGATTTTAAGACCCTTAATATGAATTGCTAAGTTGATTTCTAAAATGATTGTATCATCTTACACAGTTACCAGCAATGTATGAAAGTATACTTTTCTAACACTGGATTGTTTTCTTAAAATAATTTTGTCAATCTGATAGGAAAACGGAGCTTTCTTTCTTTAATTCTTGTTCTTTAATTACCAATAGATGAAGCATATTTCCGTATGTTGATTGTTTCTCTCTCTCTCTCTTTCTGTGTGTAACTATATAATTTTTCTGATATGTCCTTTGTCCACATTTTTTGGCATGTTAGCATTTTTCTATATTGTATAATGCAGATATTTTTTCCACTTTGTCATTTGCTTTTTAATTTTAGTCATGGAGTCTTTTGATGTATGCAGTCAAGTTTAATAATAGTTTCTTCCGTGGCTTCTGTTATGCTTGAAAAGGCACTCCCCCACCCTAGGGAAGAGGAATTTTGTGGGGAGGTGGAGGTCACTTCTTGGGGGAGACGAGAGGGAGCAGACAGAGAAGAAGGCAAACTAAGCCTGCGGCCAACCCCGAATCCTGAAAAGGGCCTGGAATTGTGTCTTCTACCTCCTTTGTTCTAGAGATGAAGGAGAAGCAGTCTGTGGAGAATAAGAAATCAGACTGAAGGAGCAGATTACAAAGCCTCCTAAGAAAAGTGCTATCTGTGGAGGCATATGTTACATTTTTTTGTAAAAAATAATTAATAAGTGATGATGCAAAGCTAAAAAATTCATTTTATGCTTTAAAAAAATATTCTAGTGCTGGCCACAACATTAAAATAAGGAATTAAAATGCCCCTGAAAGTCAATTACATCTTTACACCTAGAATTGATGGTTCCAATTTCTTTGTATTGATTGTGTAGCATTTTATAAAAGTTATGTGGATGTCATGGTGCTTACCCAAAGCAAATGCACCCCAGCAATCATCATCCATCTGTAATTGTTAGCAATGTCCACAGATTAAACTGGAGGCCTCGGAAACTGAAGAGGAAAAACAAGCTGTGTAGTATTCAAAGCGGGGCAACTTGTCTTGCTTGTTCTAGGACTAGAAACAAATGGCAGATGATGGAATATTCCAGAAGCAGGTCTCACGTCTATAAGGTTGTATAGAGGGCTGCTAGATTTAACAAATAAAATGTGTGACACCTAGTTAAATTTGAGTTTCAGACAAACAATGAATGTTTTGAAAATATAGGTATGTTGTATACATTATCTGAGACATACTGTATTATAAAATTGTTGATTGCTTATGTGAAATTTAATTTTTTTTTGATTTTTTTTTTAGTTAGAGTCTCATTTTGTCACCCAGGCTGGAGTGCAGTGGCACAATCATGACCACCACAGCCTTGACCTGCTGGGCTCAGGTGATCCTTCCACCTCAACCTTCCAAGTAGCTGGAAGTACAGGCATGCATCACCATGCCCAACTAATTTTTTGATTTATTGTAGAGATGAGGTCTTGCCAAGTTGCCCAGGCTGGTCTTGAACCCATGGGCTCAGACAATCCTCTTACCTTGGCCTCCCAAAGTGCTGGGATTATAGGCGTGAGCCACAGCACCTGGCCTCAACTGTGATTTAAAAGAAGACAGCGAAGACAGTAGTACTGCTGTTGGACTCCCAGGGGTGGGGAGGGTTAGGGCAGTCCTAGGGGGTCTCTCCTGGCTCATCCAGGGACTTCCAGCATAATTATCATAAGAAGGGAGGTGGGTGTTATGAGATTTCCAGGAACTTTTGTTCTAAAAACTTATAAAGCATTTTTATTTTTAGATGATTTCAGGGAGCATTTAGACAACAGAGGAATTCCTCAGCAGTGGATAAGTGAAGAAGAGCCCAGTCACAGCAGAGGTGGCCAAGCAACACTTGGTGTTAAGCTATGGTGCCAGTGACACCTGGTGTGGCTAATCAAAGCCTATCCCAGCTCTGCCCCGGCCACGTTCCTGCCATCCCGTCCACATCTACTGCCTACCTGGTGTCAGCCCGGACAGATGCTACTCCACTCCAAGCCTCCTCTTGGGAGCCAGGACAGGCCTCTCTCCTTCCGAGCTGGGTCTGCAGGTTCTGATTTCCCCTAGACCAATGTTACAATGTCACTCTTGATGTCTTCTTACCCTGATTAACAGCGGCTGTTTCTGCCCGGGTCCTGGACGTCCAGCCTTCTCCACTTCTCTCTTGGCCTCCCTTGGTGGTCCTTGTTTCCACAACTGGTGTCCCTACCATGCCCAGCCCACGTTCCTGTGTGGCCTGGCTCTGTCCTAGCTGGGTTGTGAGGCCCATCTGCCAGGTCCTTAACCCCTTGCCCCTCATCTATTCTGTGCTGCTGTGGGACCCCATTCTGTCTTACGCAGGGTCTGAGACATAACAACTTAACAACAAGACACCCACTGTTCCTGAATCATTTGTGAATTTTTGTCTTGAGAACGTTCACACACTCTTGATATTGGTTTCCTTGAGTTTTTTTTTTCTGTTTCTGCATTATCTGTGAAGAATCTTGATAAAGAAAACTTATATAGCATGTGCTCAAAAGTATGTATTGAGTAGTGAGTGCATGAATGAATGAATGAATGTCTGAATAACCCTTTGGGGGTTGTTCAGATTAGAAGAGCCATAGCCCAGGAAGGGCTTGAGGCCTGCTTGAGGTCACTCAGGGCAGATAGTCCAAGAGCTGGTGTTCAAAACCAGCCCTGTTTGACTTCAGTGCCTCTAGAAAGATACCAGAAATGACAGCTAACTTGAGTGGTAGAGAAAATGCCCATCATTTTCTCTCTTCCTAGGGAGTATTTCAACAGTCAGAGAGGAAACATGGATAGGGTTTTACCTTTTTGGATGGCTTCCAGTTTTATTGATTGCATCTTGGAATATTGACCATGAACTCTTGTACCATGGCCGTGTCCGTGATGAGGTTGGAGAAACGGCAATTGCTTCGTGTGTGACTGGCCAGCGTGTGATGTTCGCTGATGGCAGTGAAGGTGGAGGGTCCCCTTGAGAGGCCCTGGAGGAAACGAGCACCACAGGAGACTTGACACTTGACCTGTCTTGCATTTAGGTAGTAACCCCAACAACAGGTCTGAGGCTTTGTGGTCATGCCCCAGGGTGGGTCTGGAGCAAGGGTGGTTTTTCTTTTCCCCTTGGAAAGGCTTTGGGAAGGTCTTTGGTGGCTCCTACAGATGCCCTATGCTGAGGTTTCTCATCTTTTTCAGTTTTATTTTTTGGTGCCATGGATCCCTTTGGAAGCCAGAAGAATGTTTTTGAATGCATAAAATGAAACACAGGATTACAAAGAAAATCGATAGTATTGAAATCTAGCTATGACTGTATAGCAGGTCTAACGGCTGCTGTGATTTTGAAGGAGAGACATTTGTAAATGACATGGTAAGGACTCAGCAACCACAGAATGTGAGGTGGAGTCATCTGGGGTTTCGATTGGTGACAGATTCACAAGGGCTGCTAGGACAGTCGTGGCTTGTGCCCTGCATTATGGTGACAGGAAACTTCAGTCAGGATTTGTGAAAGAATGAAAACAAACACAACCATTTTTTTCCTTATCTAGATCCACAGCACCCTTGGTAAAGAGCTCTTCTCTTTTGGGCAGGATTGTAAACTGACTGCAAGACAGCCACTGTGAACTCAGTCACTCAGGTCTCCCCACAGGTAGCAGAGTGGTCTGTAGGCCATTATTAAGTGACAGGCAAGCCCAGATGCATCACCTCCCTCTTCCTGCATCATTTTCCTTTGTGTCACTGAATGAGGTGAGCTGGCCTCACCTGAAGGGTAAATGTAGTGATCTATGTCAAATAAGATATGTCACACGCCTGCTGGTCCTTAGAAGCAAAATCAATATTTAGTAGGTATAATTTCATCTAGGCAGATGTAGGGAAAATTAAATGGGAAAGGTTAGTTTTCATGATTCTTTCTTTATCCAGTTTTGTTCTCTTTGACACCCTTCCTAATAAGTATTGCCTCATGATGATAATTTGTAGGACCATAAATTATAAGATCTGGATTAATTCTAGTTCTTCCTTTAATAAAATTGGATTTGTTATCATATTATTAATAATAATTTAAGAATTTCTTTGTTAGTTGAAAAATATTGAACAAAAAGCAACCCCCTCCCAATAAAGGAAAAAAATCACTGGCAGTTCCTCAACTATTTTTGGAAGCTACATACGGAAGTGAAAGTGATCCTATCTCTGTACCTCTACCCATAAGGCAAACAGCATTAATAGTGTTTTTGGTTTTTTTCTGACAGGGTCTATCCACCCAGGCTGGATTACAATGGCGTAACCACAGCTCATTGCAGCCTCAACCTCCTGGACTCAAGTGATCTTTCCATCTCAGTCTCCTGAGTAGCTGGGACTACAGGTGACACCACTATGCCAGGCTAATTTTTTTTTTTTTAGAAATGGGGTGTTACTATGTTGCCAGTCTGGTCTTGACCTCCTGGGCTCAAGTGATTCTCCTGCTTTGGCCTCTCAGAGTGCTGGGATTACAGATGTGAGGCCACTGTGCCCGGCCAATGGTGTGATTTTTAAAAGCATTTTCAACTTTTTCCAGCCTGGGGTGTGTATGTGTGTGTATACTTGTGTTTTTGTATATCTATATTTGTGTGTGTGTATGTGTGTGTATTTTGCTTTGTAATCACTGTGGTGACTCTCATGCTTTCTGTCTGGCGTGCCTTCCTATACCTTTCTTTGGCACGCTTATTCTCTTGGGGGTAGCACTTCTATTCCATGAGGCCCTTGGGTTGTTCACAGAACACTGCTCTCCCCTGACACAAAGACAAGAAATAAGACCCGAGTCTGGCTGACCATAGGGACCCATTGGTCAGGAAGGGGTATTTCAAGGATATTATCAGATTGGTTCATTCAACAACCTTCGACACCTGCTTCCTTTTCTATGGAGGCTGAAATGCGAATTTTCCCAGATACTTTTGCATTGGGGTGTTCTTGTGACACTATTTTGCCAATAAAAAGTCAATAGAGATCAGTTGAAGGTTTTGGGTTTCCCAGTACGATGCTGCTGCTTCTCTCTTCCTGCCTGTCCCCAGAGACCTGGTAGTTGCTGTGGCTGCCAGTTGACGACCCCAGGGAAGACTGAGTGACTTGCTGGGCCTGTGACCCGAGCTCAGAAACGGCCCACTTTGGGGACTTACTGTGATGTGGGGAACAAACAATTCTCGTGTGTTGAAACGACTGTCAGGTGGGTTTTCTCTCACTCGCTTCTACATGCAAACCCTAACAAATTCAGCATGTATCTCACCTGGAAGAGTCCCTTTTCCCTTGGGCTTTTCTGCAGGAGCTGAGGGGGTAGGCAGCTGCTCCCCTCTGGGTGCTCAGCTTGGGGGGGTCGGGGCATCCCCAGCCACTCTGGCTACTCTGGGGAAAGAGTTTCTCTGAAGAACAAAACTAAGGTGATATCAGTGAAGAAGAGCAAGGCACAGCCAAGGACATGCCTCGAGCTTCTGGGTCAGAGCATTTGTCAACACATCTTCCTCTTGCCCCACATGATTCTTAGTTGTTTTTCTCACTTGCCACCAACAGTTCTGACTCACAGAGTTCATAGTTGGCTTCATTCTCCTCCATTCACGTGTCTCTCCCGTTCCTCAGAGGCAGCCGTGGTAGTGGACTGGGCATGTGCCTTCTGAGGTATCTGTGAGGTCCACACACCCGGATATGCTCACAGAAACATAGGTAACTGGTCTTATAAACGTGAGTAGCATCATATGGCATGTTCTTTTATGTACCTTTCACGACACATTTTAAACATCTTTTCATTTTAGCATATAAAGACCTAACGAATTCTTTTTAACAGATGCATAGTATTTTGTGGAGTGGTTTTACAAAAAAAAGTTTTACTATCTTGCAAGAAATCTTTGTGCAAATGTTCAAGTATTTCTCTATGATGGGCTCCTGTAGTAGAATTGAGGGTGTCAAACGATTTGTATGCTTTAAAATTTAATAGATACGGGTCAATGTATTTGCACAAAATTGTATTTATTTTCACCACCACTTACCCCTGTGAGCAAGAAATGGATTTAAAACATTAGATTTTCCTAACTGTTGATGAAATTGGGTTTAAATATTTACCAAATATTTATGGTTGTTTTGTGAATTTGTTTTTTATATTATTTGTCTTTTTTTCTTTGAGTTTTTAAAATACTTTGTAGGACTTCTTTATGCGTTAAGGGATCTAATAATTTTTTTAGTGACTCTGAGCATTGCACATAATTTCTTCCAGTCTGGCATTTTTTTTGTGGGGGGAGGCATCTTATATTTTCATTTCAGATTTTGGAAAAAATAAGCCTAAAGTGGGTATTCATAGTTTTGTAGTAAATTTAAACAATTTGTTCCACTAGCACCAGTGCAGATGCTTATTGATTTCATATCAATAAGCAATAGAATGGCAACTATGCTCAAGAGTAGTTTTTTAACTAGCATTTAAAAATTGTATTATTTTTGTTGTGGTAAAATATGCACAACATAAAACTTACCATTTTAACTCTTTAAAGTGTGCAGTTCAGTGGCATTAAGTATATTCATGTTGGTGTGCCAGCACCGCCAGCACCCATCTCCGGAACCTTTTCATCTTTCCAACCTGAAGCTCCACACGTGGGTTTAATATATGTATATTATGATATATATAATATAGTCTCTTGTGCGTGCAACTGCCTACTCTTTCCTCCCCCAGTCCCTGGACACCAATGCTCTGCTCCTGTCTCCATGAATTTGATACTCTAGGCATCTCATACAAGTGGACTCACCCGATATGTGTGCTTTTGGGACTGGTTTATTTCACTTACCATCATGCCTGGAAGGTTCATTCATGTGGCAGCATGTGACAGAACTTCTTTGCTTCTGAAGGCTGAATAACATTCTACTGTATGTGTTCACCATGTTCTGTTGGACCATTCATCCATCAGTGACACTTGGGCTGCTTTTGGCTTTTGTCAGTGATACTGTAAGAACATGGTGGACAAATGTGTTCAAGTCCCTGTGTTCAGTTCTTTCTCCCTTTCTTTTATCATCATCCTAATGAGTGTAAAGTGGTATTTCATTGTGTTTTTGTTTGTTTGTAGAGATATAGAGACAGGATCTCGCTCTGTCGCCCAGGCTGGAGTTCAGTGGCATGATCATAGTTCACTGCAACCTCAAACTTTTGGGTCAAGCGATCCTCTGCCTCAGCCTCCTGAGTAGCTGCGACTACAGACATTTAAAAATTTTTTGTTAAGGTGGAATCTCGCTATGCTGCCTGGGCTGGCCTCGAACTCCTGAGCTCAAGAAATTCTCTTGCCCTGGCCTCTCAAAGTGTTGAGATTACAGGTGTGAATCACTGTGCCTGGCCTCACTGTGGTTTTTCACCAGCATTTCTACATGCAAGTTATAGTGATCAGTTGTGAAGCAAAGCACAAGTAATTTTTTTTAAACACAAAAGTACTGAAGTTTATAAATAGCTTGCTAAAAAAAGCCACAGTAGATTTAAGATAATTTTTAAACACCACCAGTTCCATCTCTGTGTATTCTAATGTGTTTCCGGAGTGGAGTGGAAGGTGGACATAGCGTGTATTTTGTGTACTGGGGGTTAAGTACAAGCCATACCGTTAGTAACCTGAGCCTGTTCATTTTTTGTGCGTGTATTTGCCAGATGTCGGTAAAGCAGATGAGTAAATCAAGATACCTTATGGACTGTTGGATGTTTCCAGAGAAATGG
>CAUYQG010047156.1:0-33407 GCA_963574415.1 Tarsius wallacei | reverse complement strand
GAGACCTCATCTCTACAATAAATCAAAAAATTAGCAGGGCGTGGTAGCGCGCGCCTGTAGTTCCAGCTACTTGGAAGGCTGAGGCGGAAGGATCGCCGGAGCCCAGCAGGTCGAGGCTGTGGTGGCCGGAAGCAGCCACTGCACTCCAGTCTGGGAGACAGAGTGAGTCTCCAACTCAAAAAAAAAAGAAAGGGTGCTGAATTTTGTCAAACACTTCTTTGTCTATTGAGATGACCATGTTGTTTTTGTCCTTTTTCTATTATGAGGTATATTATAATTATTGTCTTATGCATGTTGAACCAAGTTCACATTCCTGGTGTAAATTCCACTTTGTTGAAGTATATACTAAAGTAAAATACAATTTCATATATTGATAGATTTGTTTTGCTAGTATTTAAAGATTTTGTGTCTATATTCATAAGGGATACTGGTCTGTAGTTTTCCTGTGATGTCTCTGTCTGATTTAGATTTAGTTTTACTGTTAATTCTCCCTTATACATTTGGTGAAATTCACTAGTGAAGCCATCTGGGTCTGGGATTTTCTTTGTGGAGAGTTTTTTGTTGTAAATTCAATCTCTTTATTTGCTATAGCTCTATTCAAATTGTATGTTTTTTCTTGATTCAGTTTTAGTTGTTTTGCATCTTTCTAGATATTTGTCCAGTTCTTTGAGAATATCTGTTTGTTGGCATGTAACTATTCACAGTGCTCCCCAATAATCCTTTTTATTTCTGTAAAAACTGTAGTAATGTCTACTCTCATTTTTTTTTTTTTTTTCTTTGAGTCGGAGTCTCACTCTGTTACCCAGGCTGGAGTGCAGTGGCACGCTCATGGCCACCGCAGCTCCGACCTATTGGGTTCAGATGATCCTTCCACCTCAGCTTCCAAGTAGCTGGAGCTACAGGCATGCACCACCACGCCAGACAATTTTTTTTATTTATTTATTGTAGAGACCAGGTCTTGCCAAGTTGCCCAGACTGGTCTCTAACCCATAGGCTCAGACAATCCTGTCACTTTGGCCTCCCAAAGTGCTGGGATTATAGGCGTGAGCCACTGCACCAGGTCATACTCTCATTCTTGATTTTAGTAATGTGAGTCTTCTTTTTTTCTTAATCAGATTTCTTAAAGGGTTGACAATTTTGTTGGTCTTTTCAAAGAATCAGTTTTTGGGTATTGTTGGTTTTACTTCACTCTTTCTCTCTCTCTTTCTCTCTCTCTCTCTCGAACCCTGGACTTACACAATTTTCTCACTTCCACCTCCCAAAGTGCTGGGGTTACAGGCATGAACCACTGTGCCCAGCTTAATATTCTTAACATGCATGTTTAAATACATCCATTCTTGTTATGTACTACTGTTTTGTGAATCCTTTATTTTTATTAGTTTATATCAGTGGCATCACACCTTACAGATCCCTTTTTAATTTGCTATTTTACCCAATATTGTGCTTTGTAGGTTTATTCATAGTATAGATTCATACAATGAAATATTGGAGGATTACATTCTAGTATTCCATTGTATAAATCCTCTCAAAATGTATCTCCCTACTGAGGAACATTTATATTGGTTCCAGTTCTTTTATTATTACAAAATGATGCATTGAACAATTTTGTACATGTACCCTTATATACATGTATAAGATTTTCTGTAAGAGAAATATCCAGAAGTATGTATGTTAGATTTGTAGTATACACTTTTTCAGGTTCATTCAACTTCTATACAGTACTCTCCAAAATGGTTGTGCCAGCAGTGTATGAGGAATCCTACTGCTCCACAAGCTTTACTATATTATCAGGTTTCTTAACATTTATATCCTCATTGAGGTTTTAATTTGCATTTTTCTCCTTTAGTACACAGCTCCAACCTCACTTCTTCCCCTAAACCTTTAAAGCCCAATAGATCACTCCAAGAAGACAGGGTACTTCACATACAGGCACTTTGTCATCAATTTTGTGGCTAATGTAAAATTATTTTCTTATACAGTAAGCATTCATTTAATGTGTCGGTTAAGTTTACAGGCTGTTTTAGATATAAAATGCCAGTTTCTCTAGTATATATGTATATAGACTATGCAGTGGTAAATAATATGTTTACAGACACATATGAGGCTCTAGGATTGATGCTTACTATTTAAAGAACAAGTATTTTATTCAGACATTCTTCAAGAGGAAGGTATAATTGGTAACTGAAAGCCATGCTGAAATGTCAAAAAAAGAAAATACAAAAATATGCTTTTTTCTAATATATTCAAGTATTACCAAAGCACTAATGATGAGAAAAACCTTCTACATCACTTTTGGTCCTTAATCTATATATTGGTTTATAATATTATAAATCAGTGTATGCAGACATAGGGATAGAAAGTATATCCTGTATTTAGTATTCTTTATACAACTTAACTTAGTAGTGATTACCTTAATAAATACTTACGAAGTAGAATGGTACTTCAATTCATAAAAAAGCACTATTTGAGAACCAATCATATCGAACCAATTTTAAATCTAATGATGTGTGATGTGATTTGTCCCTTAGCCATGATTCCTACCTATGTGGAGCAAACACAAGGAAGGTATTTAGAAGACAGTTTAAGATACTGAAGAAAATATCAGTGATGGCAATAAAGTATGTTTTCAAATTACATTTTCTCCAAATGGGGAAAATATCAACAACTACTACTACTTAAAAATATTATCTATTAAAAAAAAAAACAAGCCGGGCTCGGTGGCTCAGCCTGTAATCTCGCGCCTTTGGGAGGCTGAGGTGAGTGGATGGCCTGAGCCCATGGGTTCGAGACCCGCCTGGGCAACTTGGCGAGACCTCATTTCTACAATAAATAAAAAAATCAGCTGGGCATGGTAGCGCGTGCCTGTAATTCCAGCTACTCGGAAGGCTGAGGCGGAAGGATCGCCAAAGCCCAGCAGGTCGAGGCTGCGGTGGCCGGGAGCGGCCACTGCACTCCAGTCTGGGCGACAGAGTGAGACTCCAACTCAAAAACAAAACAAAACAAAACAAAACAAAAAAACAGCAGTATAAGTGGGCTGGCTAATTCTGAACTCATCAAAACCAATTATTTCCAGTTCTTAGCGAAAAAGCTCTCAGCTTTTCCCTGTTCAGTATGATGTTAGCTATGGGTTTGTCATATATGGCTTCCATTATGTTGAAGTACTTTTCATCTATACCTAATTTATTAAAAGTTTTTAGCATGAAGTGATGTTGAATCTTATCAAATGCTTTTTTCTGCATCTATTGAGAGGATCAAGTAGTTTTTATCCTTTATGATGTCAACATAATGTACATTTAGTGACTGTGTATATTGAAACATCCTTGCATTCCTAGGATAATTCCCAGTTGATTAAGATGCATTATCATTTTTTATGTACTGTTGGATTTGGTTTGCTAGTATTTTGTTGAGGATTTTTGTGTCTATCAGAGACACTGGCCTGTTGTTTTCTTTTTTTGTTGTTTCCTTGTCTCGTTTTGGTATCAGGGTTAATGATGGACTTGTATAATGGGTTAGGGAGTTAAACTACCTCTGCTTCAACTTTTTGGAATAATTTGATAAAACTGGCATTAATTCTTCTTTAAATGTTCAGCAGAATTCAGTATTGAAGCCACCTGGACCTGAACTTTTCTTGGCAGGAAGACTTTTTTTTTTTTTGGAGTTGGAGTCTCACTCTGTCACCCAGACTGGAGTGCAGTGGCCGCTCCCAGCCACCGCAGCCTCGACCTGCTGGGCTCCGGCGATCCTTCCACCTCAGCCTTCCGAGTAGCCGGAACTACAGGTGCGCGCTACCACGCCCGGCTAATTTTTTGATTTATTGTAGAGATGAGGTCTCACCAAGTTGCCCAGGCGGGTCTCGAACCCACGGGCTCAGGCAATCCACTCACCTCAGCCTCCCAAGGCGCGGGATTACAGGCTGAGCCACCGAGCCTGGCATTTAAGAAAACTTTAAATCCAATTCCCCCACATTCAAACTGCAAAGGATCATTTCTGAAAGATACCATTAATGAAAGAATAGATGAAAATACATGTAAGAATCTTGCAGATCTATGATAAATGTAATATCTTGCCTATACCTATAACAGGGTTCATGGATCAAAATTATCTCACCCTTTTTGATGCCAACTTTTGTTTTTAGTTGTCACCTTCTACCCCTATCATTCAACTTACTGCTGGTCAAAACTAAGAACTTTAGTATGTGAGAAAAGAGATCAAATATGAGCAAAGCAGGAGAAACAGGAGGGACAGACAGTGGAAGGAGGACAGGAAGGGGGAGAGGGGAGAGGAGAGGAACAGCAAGGAGGGACGAGGGACGTGGAAGGAGGAGTAGGAGAAAAGAATGGAGGAAGGAGAGAAAAGAAGGAAGAAATGTAGATGTCAAGCAGATTATGAAAAATGCTACATCTCGCACATAATCAAAGAAATACAAACTAAAACTAGAGATCCTTTCCACCAACTGAGAAATATTAAAAGCTGTCACTTTAAAGAAAATGTGAGGAATAGGTAAGTGTGTAAACTGGTACAACCTTTCAAAAAAAAAAGAATTCAGAATACCAAGTAAAAACTAGCGGGAATAGGGCTTTCATGGTATAACAGAAGAAGCAAAATTAATTTATTTTCTATAAATATCTTACTAAAAAATACTGTGTGAGAATCTGTACCTTTAAAATGTGAATCATCTGGATCATTGAAACCTATGAGAAAATACTGTCAATTTCAGCTCTCTGCAGCAAGAAAATGCTCTATGTCCACATTATCAATATGGTAGCCACTAGCCACACATGATGATGGAGGACTTGAAATATGGCTAGTGAGACTTTAGAACTGAATTTTTGATTTTACTTCATTTAAATAGCGGCACATGGCTAGTGGCTACCATTTTAGACAATGCTGGTCTGCACAACTCTGGCCCTTCAACTACAACAACAGCTTAGGCAACCCTCTGTTGCCTGTTCCTCTGTTCACCCACTTTCTTCGAAACCCCCAAGCTAACAAGCTAGCTGTTATTTATCACTCATTATTTACTAAGTACCTCTGAGAGAGGGATAGTACTTGGTGGACACAGGAGGATGGAAATACCAGGCCAGTTATGTCACATGACTTGCAAGAAAAGGAGCTGCTTTATCAGAGACTCCAGAAACCTGGTTACATGATTTATTGCCTGCGCCGGCCCAGAGAGTAAAACCACCAAGAACTAGGTTAATCCAACATGGCGACAGATTTGACCAGCAAGCAATCTCCAATATGCCCGCATACTAGCTCCAGTTGTGACCAAATAAGGGCATAAAAAAGGAGGGTATCCAATTCAGGGAAGACCCTAGCTTTTCCCAGAAAATCTTTTATAATTATTCCACTATTTAGTTAGAGGAATACCATAAAGGTAGAAATCCCATATCCTCTTGGCCACAACTCACTTTCTTGAGTGCACCACACTCTCTCTCCCTTGAGTGTGCACTCTCACTTTACAATAAAAATCTCACTTTTGCTTTACTCTGGTTCACCCTTGAGTTCTTTCTTGCAAGGTAGTCAAGAACCTGGTAACAGTGAGGCAGGATAGTAAGTGCAGGAAAATGTTAACTAGGACTTCTTGACCTCTTCCTCCTAGAAGAAGTAGGAAGCAAGTTGCTAAAAACTTGGAAAACACCTCCAGGGTGTTTATGGCTGGAGTCTGCAGAGCAAAGCAGGCCCTCCACCTTCTTGATCACCTGACAATTGCAAATGGAACATGAGCTCATCACGCAGCTCAGACACCCAAATAACCTCCCTGAAGGCAGGAGAGATAAAAACCTGTCACCAAGACCCCCTAGTTGTCATTCTGAGACTGTTCACACTCCCCTCCCTTGGAATGTGTACTTTCCTTCCTCCAGGCAGCTCTCCTCTTGAGACTGCCTGCCCTCACTCCAATTCCCTTTAAGTGTGCACTTTCACCTTAATAAACTCTTTACTTGCCAACCTAGTGACTTTCTCTGGAATTCTTTCCTGAGGCAAAGTCAAGACCCTGGGCAAAAATTGAGGTCTGTCTCCTCTCTCTCTCCGGCAACAACAGGCTGAAGATGAGAGTCTCAGCTGCCTCAGGAGATGGTTGCAAGCCCACTGGCATCACCTTTTATAAGCCAAGCACTGTGCAAAACTCATAAATTCCTCTTATAAAGTTCACAGCCTAGAGTTAATAAACAACTCAGCCACCACTGGCAACAATTCAGCTTTAACTTGTATTTATTCTCCTTGAAGGGGTTTTATCTGGTACTTATAGTATCTCTTACCAATGTATATACAATAGTCCCCCCCTTATCCAAAGGGATATGTTCCAAGACCCTCCCATGGAAGCTTCAAATCTAGAGTAGTAGCAAACCCTGAATATACCGTTTTATTGATCTGATAACTAAGATAGTTACTAAGTGACTAATGGCCAGTTAGCATATACAGTGTGGATGCTGGACAAAGGGATGATTCACATGCCATGTGAGAAAGAACAGGACAGAGCAAGACAGTGTAAGATTTCACCAAGCTATTCACAACAGTGTGCAACGTAAAACTTATGAATTGTTTATTTCTAGAATTTTCCATTTAACATTCTTGGAACACAGTTGACCATAAGTAACTGAAACCTCCAAAAGCGAAACCAGATAAAGGGGGAAACAACTGTACTTTGGTTCTAGTTAGAAAAGGAATTACTAATCTTTTATTTGTTATTTCACAGGCTTAATCAATGTGTAATAAATTTCATCCCTTCCTCCCCAAGGAGGATTGCTTTAATTAACATACATTAAATTATTGATAAAATTATCTTATACTCTTAATTAAAAGCCCCATAATTGATTTACTATAGCGTTTCAGGGAGGAAGTTCACTAAAGCATCAAGTGTATTTATAAGTATTTAAGATGTATTAAAATGGGGCAAAGCCAGGAGTGATACACTTTGGGAGGTGGATGGGAGAGGACTTCTTGAGCCTAGGAAATGAAGACCAGCCTAGGCAATATAGCAAGACCTCTTCTCTATAAATTTTTTTTTTTTTAATTAGCTGGGCAGGGTGGTGCGTGCATGTAGCCCCAGCTACTGATGGAGGATGGGGGCTGAGAAGGAAGGATCCCCTGAGCCTGGGAGGTTGAGCTGCAGTGAGCCATGATCATGCTACTGCACTCCAGCCTGGATGACAGAATGAGACTCCGACTAAAAATAAAATAAAATAGAGGCAGTATAACTTCGAAAAGGGAAAAGACACTGTTAAAAAATAAACGCCTGAGGCAGAAGATGGCAGTGGAGCCGCGCATCACCCAGGAGGAGATCAAGAAGGAGCCAAAGAAGCCAAAGAAGCTGCTGCTGACGTCTTCACCACCAACAACGGCTGCCATTACCACACTGACAAGTTCTCCCGCGGAAACGTGCCATCCGGCAAGCTGCAGATCTACACCTGGATGGATGCGACCTTGAAAGTAACTGACTAGTGAAACCTGATCAAACTGACGAGCTTCTGCAAAGCAAAAGAAACCATCAAGAGAGCAGGGAGACAGCCCACAGAATGGGAAAAAGTATTTGCCAACTGCATATCTGACAAAGGCTAACATCTAGGATTTACAAGGAACTCAAACATGCCGAAAAGAAAAAAACAAATAGCCCATTAAAAAGTGGGCAAAAGACATGAATAAACACTTCTCAAAAGAAGATATACGGGCAGCCAACAGACACATGAAAAAGTGCTCAGCCTCACCAATTATCACAGAAATGCACATCAAAACCATACTGAGATACCACCTAACCCAGTAAGAATGGCCACCATTAGTAAAACAAACAACAGATGCTGGCGAGGATGTGGAGAAAAAGGAATGCTTTTACACTGTTGGTGGGAATGCAAACTAGTGCAACCTCTTTGGAAGACAGTGCAGTGATTTCTGAAAGAACTAGAAATTGACCTTCCATTTGACCCAGCAATCCCCCTATTGGGAATATACCCAGAGGAACTCAAATCATTCTACTGAAATATCTAATGAAATATCTAAAATGGCTATAATAGCTTGCTTGACATAAGTAACTCCATTTTGTTAAAATCCTCCATGTTAGCTGTCTACCTGACCTAAAAATGATCCCCCCACCCCCAGTGTGTACGTGTGATTGTTGTAACATTCCCATGACCACAAACCCCACAGCCTTGTTCCCCTGAGCTGTTCACACTGATTGTTCTTGCTGACCATTTGAAAACTCCCGAGTCACACGTTCTATGTAATTGTATGTCTTGTTAACCAAAATCCAAGAGATTGTTCCTTTTGTTTTTAGTTCTCTGTACCCTCACCCCCTACTATGTAGCCCGCTTGCAGATTCTGCTTTTATAAGCTTCTTGCTGATTCCACTCAGTGTCAAGAGCCTTCCTGGCATGAGCCTACTCTTGACCGCGTGCTATTAAAGGACTCAAAATTCAAACCCGGTGTGCTGGCAATTCTCCTTTCTCGTGGGTGTCGGCTATAACACTACCAAAAAGATACCTGCGCATGCATGTTTACTGCAGCTCTACTCACAATAGCAAAAACATGGAACCAACCATGCTGCCCATCCATGCTGGACCAGATAAAAAAATGTGATACATATACACAACGGAATATTATGCAGCCATAAAGAAGGACAAACATATGGACTTTGCAGCAATTTGGATGAATTTAGAGTCGATTATACTCAGTGATCTATCACAGAAACAAAGAACAGAGTACCGTATGTTCTCACTCATAAGCGGACCTTGAACAAATCAAAACACTATAAGAAAGGGATTGGCAGCCGGGCTCAGTGGCTCAGCCTGTAATCCCACGCTTTGGGAGGCTGAGGTGAGTGGATTGCCTGAGCCCGTGGGTTCAAGACCCGCCTAGGCAACTTGGCGAGACCTCATCTCTACAATAAACCAAAAACTAGCTAGGCGTGGTAGCGCGCGCCTGTAGTTCCAGCTACTTGGAAGGCTGAGGCGGAAGGATCACCAGAGCCCAGCAGGTTGAGGCTGCAGTGGCCGGGAGCGGCCACTGCACTCCAGTCTGGGCGACAGAATGAGACTCCAACTCAAAAAAAAAAAAAAAGAAAGGGATTGGCAGTAGTGGGAAACTGCCAGGGGAGGAGGAGGGAGAGTGGGATTGGCAGTTGAAGGAAACTGCTAGAGGAAGGAGGGGCACACCTCATCAACAAGGGTACCAGCATAATGAACATTTGTATACCTAACCCTGAACTGTACCCCACATCTTTAAAATTAAAAAAAATTTTTAAAAAGAATAGCATACAAGAGAAAAGAAACAGGGTAAATAGGGCTTGATATAGAAGGAAGTCAACCCAATTGTTTCTTAAATGATTAAGACATAAATCATAAATAAAACAACAACAACAAAAGTACTGACTAGTGTAATGAAAAAAGTCTACCCAGAAGCTAGAAAGGGCACACACTTAAATTTTGCCATCATTTTCAACGATGTTAAAAGACCTAGCTACCAAGTTGAAAAGGTTAGCAGCATCATGTCTGGCAGCAAGGAGACTGTTAACTCCATTACCCTGCAATTGCAGAAGTTTCAAACAGGAGATTATTTGAACATAGGGATTACTCCTCCAAACTGGGTACCACCTCCCTCAAGGTGCATGAGACCATATTAAATTCTATTTACTATTTCTTGAATTTATTTTTCAGTCACTTATGTAAAATAAACTTTTGTGCCACCCCCTCCCCCATTGCTGCCATTAAGCCTTTGAATTCTAAGCAAATTATAATGCATCTATTTAGGCATTAGCTTTGAATGTGCTGTGGTGTGATCACTAACAGAAAGTCTGTATGTTTCAAGCCCTTCTGTAAAATATGAAGAAAAGCATTCTGTGTACAACTGTTTTGTTAAATACATGTGTGTCATAATAAATAAATGAATACCTATAAGATAGGCTAGAATAAATCCCTTTCTTACTTATATTGGTAAGTGGGCAATGTTATCCTCCTCTTTCATTCCAGGAGGACAATTAAAATGACAATTCCATGAGTTTCTTCATGCACAGGAACAAACAGCTCAGTGGTTTTTCATTGCTCCCAATACAACAAAGGTTTGAAATTAACTCACTCCCTTGAGAAAAGCATAGACGGATTCACACTCCTAGTCCCTTTAGTCAATCAACATAACTTTATGTAACTAGGAAGGGAAGCACAGATTTCCTTAGCAGGCAAATCCAACCCTTTGGAATTTTATCTAAGGTAACTTCACTAAGAAAATAAATGGGGTACATTCTTAAAAATGCTTCATTAGTGAATTTCACTTTTTGAGGTCCCCTGTCTGCTTGTTCCTAGAGCACCGAAGGCTCAAGGAACCTCTCAGGTCAGATGCTGTTCTGTCTGCATGGAGCGCCCCAATCTCTTTGGCTTTGAAAGTCAGGGTTAGTTTGGACCATAAGAGAATACATAACCTTGAGCTGGGTTACTCTATGCTGTGAAGAACATATGACCTTTTGGGGTTTGCGGTGATTACTGAGTCACTGGCCAGAGCTACAGTTTGTAAACAATGGATGGGAAAAAGATAATAACCAACGAATAACAGATGTAGTAAATGGCAATGACCAAAGGGGGCATGACCTCCTGCTTTCGGAATCCATCGAACTTCAGGTTCTACCGCTTGGTTTCTTTTTTCTTGCACGTTTAGGCAGAGGAAAATCATTGGTGAGGCTGGTCAAGTGACCTCAGAGCCAAAACCACAGCCTGACTGGTGGCTTAAGAAATAGAAAGATTTATTTTCAAAATGAACCCTGAGCCATGTTTAAATGCCTTTTGCTGAGTTACTTCCTGCTTCTTTGTTCTTTTTTGTGGGCTTTCACTTTGGCGGGCTTTTATGTTCAAATTTCGGAGAGAACCAATCAAAATGAAATCCTGTAAACCAATCAGCAAACAGGACATGTAAGTGAAGGGATTTTTGTAGTAACTCTAAACCAATCGACAAATAGGACATGCAAATGAATCAATCCCATGACCCAATCAATGTGTGCCATTTTGGCAACGTCTGGGAAAGCCTTGTGACCTCTGGAAAACCCAGCCTATTCGAGAACAGGGAAGGGATTTGCATTCTAGGTTACAAATATGCTAACTGTAACAGTTCCAGTGTGCCTGCCCACCAGATACCCAATCTTGCAAGACCACCATTAAAGTCTCGCTTCTGCTGCACTCCATGTCTCTGTGTCCATCCTTTGATTTTGGACAGGTGAGTTCGTTTCTCACAATTGGCACTGCTTGGGCACTTAAGAGCTGTTGTGCACTGGCCACAGCAAAGTAAGATACAGTGAGAGGGTGAGCTGGTCATGGAAGTGGGGTTGGTTGACACCGGGTTACCTTGAGAAAACTTGCCTGTCCTGAAGGTACATTGTGAAAATGTTATACAACACACCCACCGCGTTTCCCTCTTAGGCTTTAATCTCAGTTCTTGGAGACCCAAGGTTCAACCAAGATGGGATCCTTAATTTCTGAAGAACTGAGCACTCCACCTTGCAGCCACACCTGCCTTTTACATGTGTAAGTACTAGGCCTTGGAAGCTGCAAATATGAACTCGACTGTTTATCTAAGTACATTTACAAATGAGGGCTCCCACATTCAGTCCACCTAGGAACATCTATGGATCCTTCTAAAAGGATTCTGTCTCATTAAAAGACTCTTAGGGCCAGGTGGGTAGCTCATGCCTGTAGTTCTAGCACTTTGAAAAGCCAAAGCAGGAAGACTGGTTAAGCCGAGGAGTTTGAGCCTTGGTAACGTAGCGAGACCACATCCCTACAAAAAATTTAAAAATTCACTGGGTATAGTGGCCCATAACTGTAGTTCAGCTACTCAAGAGGGAGACTGAGGCAGGAGGATCGCCTGAGCCCAGGAGTTTGAGGCTGCAGTGAGCTATGATCATACTACTGCTCTCCAGCAGAAGTATGACAGAAGTTCAAATTAAAAAAAGAAAAAAGAAAAAAAGACTCTTTACGAAAGGCAAATGAAAAGTTTAAGTGACTAACTGATAAGAAAAATTGTATCTACCAACCTTTTCCTTAATTACTATTCCACCACAAGGTTGAAAACAAAGGTAGATAAAGTGTTTACAAAAGTCAGCCACGGGTGGGGGTGGGGCACACCTCATCAACAAGGGTACCTGCATAATGAACATTTGTATAACTAACCCTGAATTGTACCCCACATCTTTAAATAAAAAATTAAAATTAAATAAAATCGTAGCTACCAAAAATAAAAATAAAAAAATAAAAATCAGCCATTCAGGTAAAGCAAGTTTGCTTCTTTTTCAGAGTGATCCAAGCGGAGTACAGGCATAAAAAATTATTTCTTTACACTATTTGTTACTTGGTTTGCCCTGAACTCAGTAATCTCGTTAAGAAATAGAAACTAAGTTGATAATTACAAACAAACGCCATGAAGAAGCATTTAAACTACGTTTGTTGTAATTCTGTTTTTGACGCTGGTCTTATGGAGATTCTGTCATAACTAACAGTCTAATTCAACAACAAGTCACAGGGTTCCTCCACATAACTTCTAGTCTAGAGAACTGAGTGGCTGGCCACACACACATAGCCTCTGGTTGGCCCGCACTGGCCACACCTACCCTGCTGATAAGCTAACTTATATTCCTTTTCTCACCCAGATTATGAAATAAAGGTTTTCCTTTGGCTTTTTTACTTTTGGTACTTTCACAGAATTCAAATTTTTCTAAAATTTTAATTATACTCCTGCATGGTTTTTGTTGCCTGGGTGATCTTTACTTCCAACTCCTTGTGGTTTTCCTTAACAGTTATTGCCAACCAATGTCTAAATTCTGTGTCTATTATCAGGGGCAGGTCGTTCTGGGTGGCTTCCATTGGGGACTGAGAGGTGCTTTTGTAAGGCTTTGAGGATTGCCAGTGTTTTTCCACTGGTTTTTCCTCATCTGTGAGGAGCAACTCTTCTCTTTCTATTACTGTTCTTTAGTTTTGTTGTTTTGTAGCTAGACACAGTCTTGCTGTCCTAGGATCTTTTCTGACATTCAAAATAGTTCACACAGCATTGTTTTAAAACCCCCAAATATGGTGTATATAATAAGTTAAAACTGTCTGGAAAGTATAACTCTCCAAGGATTTTTAGAAATGTTTCCACATTACAAGTCACTACTGACTTGTGGCACAGTAAGTAATAAATATTTTTAAAATGAGTCTTATCTTCTATTCTACAATTACCTACAAGAGATTCCGCTTATCTGAGGTTTCACTTTCCCAGGTTTCAGTTACCCAGATCAACCTACTGTTCAAAAATAGGTGAGTATAGTACAATAAGATATTTCGAGAGAGATCACATTCACATAACTTGTATTATAGCATACTGCTATTTTTGTTCTCTCGTATTATTATTGTTGTTAACCTCTTACTATGTCAAATTTATAAATTTAGCCTTATCATAGATGTGTGTATCCAGAAAAAAACGAAGTACAGGTTGAGCATCACTTACTGGAAAAGCTTGGAACCAGAAATATTTCAGATATTGGATCCTTTTGGATTTAGGATTTTGACATTATAATTACTGATTGAGCACCCAAATCAACAGATCCAAAGTCCACAATGCTCCAATGGGACATTTCTTTTGAGTGTCATGTCAGCACTCAAAAAGTTTCAGATTTTGGTGCATTCTGGATTTTGGATTTGGGATGCTTAACTTGTACATATAGGGTTCAGGAATATCTGTGGTTTCCACTGGGGGTCTTGAGGACTACTGTATATCAAATTCCCTCAAGCTGGCAACTCAGAACCTAAAGCACAGGAATACTATTGTTCTAAAAAGCTCAAGACAGAGACTATCTGGAGAGGAGGAAAGACTATCTTTCAGCCAGACACAGTGACTCACACCTGTAATCTCAGCACTTTGGAGGCAAAGGCAAGAGGATTGCTTGAGCCCAGGGGTTTGAGACCACGCTAGGCAACTTAGCGAGATCTCATCTCTATAATAAGTCAAAAAATTAGCTGGGCATGGCGGCTCACGCCTGCAGTCTCAGCTACTCAGGAGGCTGAGGGGAAAGGATCGCCTGAGCCCAGCAGGTTGAGGCTGTGATGCCCATAAGCATACCACTGCATTCCAGCCTAGCCAACAGAGTGAGAATCTGACTCAAAAAAAAAAGAAAAGAAAAAGAAAAAAACAATACTGTATTTTCAGAACATTAACCATACATACAAAGTTTTCTGTGATTGAGAATGCACTTTAAAACCTCACTGCCCAAGAAGAAAAACAAAGAAAATGCAAAGCCCTCAAAGATATGCTATCATGAAGTTTCCTTAGAGGATTCTCAACATCTTACAGACTTGGCTCAAGAACTCAAAATCTTCTGACTGAGAACTAAACGCTGTCCTTTCTTTCTCTCTTGTCAAATTCCTAAGCGGTCTGGGGAGTCACACCCTACAAAAGCTCATAAGATGAGTTTTTATTAACCCTATATAACATGGTTTACTTTCCAGTCTGACTCTGGCAAAACATCACATAACAGATAAAGAAGGAGGCTGCCATCTATGAGGCTTCATCTATTTGTCACCAAACTTAGCTTGCTCAAACTGCCCCCCATCTCAATTCAGCATTTCCTTTACTGATTTCAAAATCCCTTAGAGAGCCTAACTCTTGCTTCCAATTGTCAATCAGGATGTCTTTGAAACCACATATGACTTCCAAGTCCTGCCTTCTGAGGCTGAACCAATGTGACTCTCACATGTATTGATTTATGTTTTTTTGTAATTTCTTTCTCTCTAAAATGTACATAACCAAACTACAATTCAACCACCTCATGTATGTGTTCTCAGGACCTCCTGGGATAGTGCCGCAGGCCTAGGTAACTCACATTTGGCTCAGAATAAACCTTCTTAAATAAGTTACAGAGTTTGGCAACTTTTTGTCAACATAACCAAAAACATTATAAGAGATATAATCTACACTTGGCTATATAAGTCTCTGACTTTTCTGCTGCACTGATGCCTGATAACATTTAAAACGAGATGCTTTTTATATCTAGAATTCCTTTGAGGGAAGGGGGGAAAAAGATATCAAGAACCCCCAGGCATCCTTACCTATAGTTTAGATTCCTCTATCTTATCCCAAATAAGACAAACCTACCCAGGCTAAAAGCTGTAAGAAAAGTTCTATCATCACACCTTGCTATGTAATTTGCTTGTATCATAGGCAAACCTAATCTATGCCAGAATATAGAAGTATACCAACAGCCTGTTTCCTCTGTGCTATCTTATAATACTAGGGTTCTTTAAAAAAAAAAAAAAAAAAGTTAGCAAAGCTACAGGCACTTGATTAGTTGCAAGTAAGAAAGGCACACCCAGAACAGGTCATCCTATAGGCAATCTTCTCTATTTAGGAGTATATGTATAGAAATAATATTAATTGACTGACTTACGTATTTTTTTAAAGTTAAAACAATGCAAAAATACATGCTCAAGTAATAACTAAATGAAAAAGTGCTCCCTAGCATCTACTCTTAGCTCAAGGTAGCCCCAAGATAGTCAGTCTCCCAACTATGGGAACTCCTATTTCATTAATAATAGTAATAATTGGCATTTATTGAGCCACCACTTCATGCCAGATACTGTGCTAAAGACTCTGCATTTATCATTTATCTACACTTTAAGATGTGGAAAATTAGCATCCATCTTAGCTATCCAAGGTTGCACAGATTTTAAACCACCAAGTCAGGAATCAAACCACACATTGCCTTACTCCATAGCTTATGCTCTGTAGGGCAATTCTAGAATTCAACACAAACACTCTGATTGACCTAAATGTCCAGAGAAATACTAAGAATTTTCAGGTATAACAAATAACAATAATAATAATAAATAGAAAAAAGCTTTATATCTAGGTTGAACTTCTAAAAATTCAATCATCTAGTATATAATTTACAATGAAAATTCATTAATGGTAGCTTAGAACTTGCTGAAGTTTACACATAAAGAATTAAGGCACAAAGATATTTAGGCAAGTTTAGTCCCACATAATACATTCAGACTAAAGCCCTTTCTTATTTGAGCAAGGTTTCAAGATTTCACTATTATTAGGTAGAGACTTCTACTATTAGATCTGCTTCTTTAAATCTAAAGAATTCAAGCGATCCCTCCTTTCTAAGCCCTCTCCTGACCGTTTAAGGCACAATTCATTACTTGTTCATATATGCAACTACTGAGTTCTACATACTTCAATTGCAGTTACCACACTAAGCACACACATTTCAGGCTGGGTATGGTGGCTCATGCCTGTAGTCCCAGCACTTTGGGAAGCCAAATTGAGATGGGAAGCCGAGGTGGGAGTACTGCTTGAGCCCAGAGTTCAAGATTAGCCTAGGTAACACTGCAAGATCTTGTCTCTTAAAAAAATCAAAAACTTAGCCAGGCATAGTGGTGCATACCTGTAGTCCCAAGTCCTCCGGAGGCTGAGGCAGAAGGATCACCTGAGCCCAGGAGGTCAAGACTGCAGTTAAGCCATGACTGCACCACTGCACTCCAGCCTGGGTGAGAGAGTGAAACCCAGGCTCCAAAAGAAAGAAAGAAAAAGAAACATTCTCACTATTACCTGAAAGAAAAAAAGGCACAAATTTAAAAATAAACTAAGATCACAACTTTGTTTTTTAAAAAAAGTATATGAAAAAGGACTAGAAAGCACATACACCAACAAGGTAACCATTGACATGCTAAGTTTATGGGATTAAGAGTAACTATTTTAATAAAAAGTTGTCTAAATTATATATAATGTAGTGATTTTTTTTAAGCGAAGATTTTTCTAAAGAAAATAGGGAAAATCATATTTCACATTTAATTTACAACAATCTCTCTTTTTCTACTTCAATTTCTACCAGGATATGAGAGCACTAAACTCATGATGTAACTAAACTTTTTACTATATCACACACACAAAAATTTAAGAATTAACATTTGCCTTATTTTCTGCTCATAAAAATAATTAGTGGGCAATCTCCTAATTAAAATTAAGAAACTCAATGAAAATAAGTCATTCAATTAATTAGCTCCATAAATCCACACTATCAGGGCTTTAATAACCATCCTCAGTATCAGTATAGTTATTGTAAGTACAATTAGTGAAACTTGACATGACCCTATACCTGAAAAGGCTATAGAAGTATTTTTTTATAAGAATATAAAAATAAATCTTTGGCTCTCAAAATATGAAATAAAGGTTGCTGTTGCCCTCCAACTATGCTTGCAAGAAGAATAGTAAATGGAATATGACACTGCTGTGGTTTAGACGTTTATCCCTCAAAACCTCATGTTGAAATTTGATCCCAATGTTGGAGGTGTGGGAGGTGTCTGAGTTATAGGAGCGAATAGATTAATGTAGTCAGGAATGACGGTTCATGCCTATAATAACAGCACTTGGAAGGTTGAGATGGGAGGATCACTTGAGCTTAGGATTCAAGACTAGTCTGAGTAACAAAGCAAGATTCCATCTTTACAAAAAGTAAGAATAAAAAATGAATAGATTAGTGCCCTCCCTCAGGGATGAGTTTTCACTCTATTAGTTCCAGCAAGAGCTGGTTGTTTAAAAGAGCCTAAAACTTCTCCTCCACTCTTTCCCATTCCTCTTCTCTCACCAAGTATGGAAGCTGGCTCCCCTCTGCCTTCTGCCATGAGTAGAAGCACCCTGCTGCCCTCACCAGAAACAGATTCTTGTACAGTCTACAGAACTGTAAAGTAAATAAACCTCTTTTATCGATCACCCCGCCTTGGTTATTCCTATACTAAGGCAGTTACGTCATCAATTATAAGAATCAGTCCTATAATCAACTTCCTTCTGGAAAAGTTCTTTAATCTCTCTTGCAAATTATAATATATTACCCAAAAATATGCAAACCTGTTGTCAGAAGCAAATGAAAATCCTAATGAAGAATACTGCCAAATCAGACAAAGGATATCATACCAAGTTTGACAAGTTACAAAATTGTCAAAAATAGTTTAAAAAAAAAAAAAAAACTTTAGTAAGGTTATAAAGAGCTTGGAATTCACTCCCACTCTCACAGGAGGAAAAGAAAAGTAAACTATTTTACCAGAACATACCAGTGGGGTTTTACACTGCCTAGCCTACTACGGTTTTACAGTGCCTAACCAGCCTGAGTGAAAGGAAATACCCAACTCCAGCTGTTTCTTGACATGAAGGAAGAGAAACCAACTCAGGCTCACAAAGACTGAGATCCTATTACAAGCACTACAGAACTTTTCCCCTCACCACTTCAAGCCTCAAACCCCATCTGAGGACTCCCTATAAAGACAACAGGGCAGGTAAAAACAAGGACACTCAAAGAAACATTAGCCCCTGATACCACAATCACAGCAAACACTAAACACAGCCTAACTCCTAACAAACAAACATAAAACCTCACACTAGAGGTCTACTTACCTCAGTTCCTTTTATCTGGTACATCATGTCTGGCTATCGAAAAATTACACTGCATTGTAAAGGCAAAAAACATAATCTGAAGAAACACAGCAAGTTTCAAAAACAGACTCAGATATGACAGGGGTTTTAGAATTATCACCAGGAATTTAAAATAACTATGGTACATACGCTAAGGGCACACAGAAAAAGTGAACAACATGCAAAAAACCAGATAGGTAATGTAATTAAAGAGATGGAAACTCTACAAGTAAAATTTTTTTTAAAAAAAGGTAAAGAAAATGCTATAAATCAGCTGGTTGCAGTGGTTCACATTTGTAATTCCAGCACTTCAGGAAGCTAAGGCAGGCAGATCGCTTGATCACTTGAGGCCTGGAGTTCAAGTTCAAGACTAGCCTGGGCAACGTAGCAAGATCCCATTTCTACAAAGAATTTTTTTTTAAATGAGCTGAATGGGGTGGCGCATACATGTAGTGCTAGCTACTTGAGAAACTGAGCAGAGAGGATCACTTGAGCAAGGAGTTCAAGGGTGCAGTGAGCTATGATCTCACCACTGCACTCCAGCCTGGGCAACAGAGCAAGACTCTGTCTGAGGCGTGGGGGGAGTTCTATAAATCAATAACCCTATAACAGTAAAGAATGTTTTAGTAACAGACACCAAACCAGGAAGCTCAGAGAATATCAAGCAGGATAAATACAAAAATATTTACATATAGGCAAATGATATTGAAATTGTACAAAACCAAAGAAAATCTTGAACAAAGCAAGATAATAACAAAAATCAACACACAAAAAAATCTTATCTATAGAGCAACAAGAATAAGAATTATATCAAACTTTCTCTTCAGAAACCATGTAAACAAAAAAGAGTGAAATATTTAGTGTTCAAAAACACCCACCAAAGTAGAATTTTTGTACTCAGCAAAATTACCCTTCAAAAGTAAAGAAGAAATAAAGACTTTTTTAGACAAAAATTGAGGGAAGTAAAAGCTAATAGATCTGCCTTGCAAGAAATCCTAAAAGTTCTTTAGAGAGAAGAAAAATTATATAGGTCAGCAACTTGGATTACAAAAAAAAAAAAAAAAAAAAGAGCCTAGAGAAGAAATAAAAGTAAAATGGAATCTTTTGTTTTTCTTATTCTTAATTGATCTAACAGATAAAAATTAACTCAAAATAATAATAGCTACAGTATATTTGGTGATTATAACATATTAATAACTGAAACTATTAAAAAGAATGTTACAAGGAATAGGAAAAAAGAATTGAGACTACTACAAGGCACTTACATATAAGTGTACATATACTTAAAAGTATACATTATAAGTATATACAAGGGCTGACAATTAAGCTCACAAACTCATTCTAGAAAAAGTGCTTGGGAAGCTATGCACCAATGCTAGTGCCTAGTCCACCCGTCAAAGAAATTTTGGAGCTCTTTTTCTGGAATGGCCATCAGAGCTGTTGTTGTATTACCCTTGATGTCCTGAATGTCATTACAATGTCTTCCTTTCAATATTTACCTTCAGGTAAAGGAAAAAGTCATTGGAGGCCAGATCAAGTAAGTAGGAAGGATGTTTCAATACAGTTATTTGTTTACCGCTAAAAACTCCCTCACAGACAATGCTGGTGCACTGTTGTGATGCAAGAGCTCCTTGGGGACAATTTTTGCATACGCCTTTCTCATGCCAAGATTTTCAGTTAAGATTTTCCTGTTTCTCTAATGATGTTTATTTGGTCTGCTATGCTTCTCACAGTCAGCTGATGATTTTGACACAATTTGACAAATTTTTGCAATGTTTTTGTCAGTTCTGCTCAGTTACTGGACATTCTGACCTCTTTATCAGTGACGTTATACTTCCTCAGAAAAACGTTTAACCCAGTTGTGCACTGCCGTTTTCTTTATGGCATTATCACCATAAACCTGGATTAATATGTCCCTGATTTCACCTCCACTCTTGCCAAGTTTAACAAGAAATTTAATGTTTGTTCATTGCTCAAATTCAAACTCCAACATTCTGACGACGACAGCTCTGATGACCATTCCAGAAAATGGGTTCCAAAACTGCTCTGACAGGTGGACTAGATGCTGGTATTGGTGCACAGCTTCCCAAGGGGAGTACTTCAAAGGTGACCATAATGATATTCAGCAATGAAGTATGTAGCACTTTTTCTAGGACGAGTTCGTGAACTTAATTGTCATATCCCATATAATTAAGTTATGTTATTTGAAAGGTGAACTTGGATTCGTTTAAATGTATAATTGCAAACTATGGGGGAACCACTAAGAAAAAAAATTAAATAAATATGATTGACATACCAAGACAAAAGAGAAAATGGGATCATATAACATGCTCAATTAAAACAAAAGGAGGCAGAAACAGTAGAAAACAAAAAATAAATAAACAAGGACAATGAATTGAAAACCATTATAAATATGGTAGATACTAATCCAACTATATCAATAATTACTTTAAATATCAATTGTCTAAATATACCAATAAAAAGACCAGAGACTGTCAGGAATGGATCAAAAGACAAGATCTAACTATATGTTGTCTACAAGAATCCCACTCAACATAAAGATAGATTAAAAGTAGGCCACTGCCAGACCATCACCAGATTGCCAGGCTATTGCAGCCATTGCCTTGCTAGACTCTGGTGTGGCCATGTTCTCTTTGAGCTACGGCTGTCACCATGCTTCCTGGCTTTGGCCCCCTCCCCTACCTTGGAAAGGTGAATCTCCTCTTTCCCTCTCTCTCTAATTTACTTTCTAAATAAACTACACTTTTGATCTAAGAAAAAAAAGTAAAGAGATAGAGAAAGATATGACATGTTAACACTAATCAAAAGAATCCCAGAATAACTATATCAATTTCAGATGGAGCAGATTTCAGACCAAGATAAATTACTAGTAATAGTACAGGGACATTATATAATAATAGAGGGTCAACTCTCCAAAAAGACATTACTATCTTTATATGTATTCACCTAACAATAGAACGTCAAAATACATAAAAACACGTAAGTTAAAAACTGACAGAACTATAAGGAGAAATATACAAATTCACTATTATAGTTGGAGACTTCAATACCACTTATCAGAAATCAACAGAAGCAGAAAATCAATGAGAATACTGTAAAAGTGATAACACCATCAATAAACCGGATCTAACTGACATTCATAGAATACTTCATCCAGCAGCAGCAGAATACACATCCTTCTCAAATTTAGAGGAAACATTTCACCAAGACAGACCACATTCTGAGCCATAAAACACACTTTAACAAATTTAAAAGACTACACACCCTGCAAAGTGTGCTCTCAAACCACAATGGAATATAACTAGAAATAAATAATAGTAAGATAGCTGGAGCCGGGCTCGGTGGCTCAGCCTGTAATCCCACGCCTTTGGGAGGCTGAAGTGAGTGGACTGCCTGAGCCCGCGGGTTCGAGACCCGCCTGGGCAAGCGAGACCTCATCTCTACAATAAATCAAAAAAATTAGCCGGGTGTGGTAGCGAGCACCTGTAGTTCCAGCTACTTGGAAGGCTGAGGCGGAAGGATCGCCGGAGCCCAGCAGGTCGAGGCTGCGGTGGCCGGGAGCAGCCACTGCACTCCAGTCGGGGCGACAGAGTGAGACTCCAACTCAAAAAAAAAAAAAAAAAAAGATAGCTGGAGATGTTTAAACAACAACCTCATAAATAACACACGAGTCAAAAAAGTAGTCTTGAGAAATTATAAAATATTTTAAACTAAATATAAATGAAAATAAAACAGCAATATTTTTGGGATATGGTTAAGCAGTACTTAAGAGGTTAATTTATAGCACTAAATGCAGATGTTAAAAAAGAAAAAAGCTAAAATCAATCATCTAAGTTTCTACCTTTGGAAGTAAAAAATGAAGGGCAAACTAAATTCAAAGCAAGTAAAAGAAAATAATAAAAATCAGGGCAAAAATCAGCAAAGTTGTACATAAGAAAACAAAATCAACAATAAAAGCTGGTTCTACGTCCACAAATTTGATAACTTAGATGAATCAAACCAATTTATTAAAAGACACAATCTCCCAAAACTCACACAGAAAGAAACAGGTAATCTGAATAGGCCTACATTAATCAAAAAATTTGAATGAATAATTAATTACCTTCCAAAATAGCACCACACTCAGATGGCTCACCAGTGAATTCTATCAAATATTTAAGGAACAAATGATACCAATTTTCTACAATCTGTTCCAGAAAACAGAAGCAGAGGAAGCACTTCCTAATTCATTCTCTGAAGCCAGCACGACCCTAATACTAAGCCCAGACAAATGCATTACAAGAAAGGAAAACTACAGAGCAGTATTTCTCATGAACGTAGAAGCAAATGGTCTCAAAAATATTACCAAGTCATATTATACACTCCAACCAAGTAGTTTATTCCAAGTATACAAGGCAGGTTTAACATCTGAAAATTAATAAATGCAAACCAGGAAATAGGAATAAGCATATGATCATTATCAATAGATGCGTTAAAAGTATACGATAAAATCCTACACCTATCCATGATTAAAAGCTCCCAGTAAACTAGAAATAGAGGAGGACTTCTTCAACTTGATTTAAAAAAAAAAAAAGTCTACAAAAAACCTACATCAAACAACATACATAATGATGAGAAACCAGATGCTTTCCCCCTAAGATCAGGAACAAAGCCGGGCTCGGTGGCTCAGCCTGTAATCCCAGCACTTTGGGAGGCTGAGGTGAGTGGATTGCCGGAGCCTGCGGGTTTGAGACCCGCCTGGGCAACTTGGCGAGACCTCATCTCTACAATAAATCAAAATAGCGTGTGCCTATAGTTTCAGCTACTTGGAAGGCTGAGGCAGAAGGATTGCCGGAGCCCAGCGGTTCGAGGCTGCAGTGGCCGGGAGCGGCCTCTGCACTCCAGTCTGGGTGACAGAGTGAGACTCCAACTCAAAAAAAAAAAAAAGGAACAAGGCAAGGACTTCCCTCTTACCACTCCTATTCAACATCAAATTGGACATCCTAGCTAATGCAATAAGACAAGAAAAGGATATAAAAGGCATACAATTTAGGAAGGAAGAAATACAACAGCCTTTGTCTGTGGGTAACATGACCACCTATATATATTTTTTTAATCCAAAAAATTGACCAACAAACTCCTGGAAGTAATAAGTGATTATTACAAGGTGGCAGGATACGAGGGGATATATGGAAAATCTCTGTACTTTCTGTCCAATTTTTCTGTAAACCTAAAACTGCTCTAAGAAATAGTCTATTTTTTAAAAACTTCAATTAAAAAACTAGCACAGTAAAACATTAATTCAGCATAGGTGCTGAAGAAAAAAAAAACATGTTCGACATGGCTTTCCTCCCTCCCTCTCCTCCCTTCCCTTCCTTCCCTCTTTTAGTCCCAATAGGACTGCAGATGTGAATGGGGCATGGGGAGATTTCTTCTAATTTCTCAAACATCTATGAGTCCAACAAACCACAACTTTGAACGTGAAGAATACAAACCATAAAAGCAAAGACATCAAGCACATGCATACCTACTTTTTAATTTTTACCAATTCATAATTCTCTGAAACTAGAAAATATTTCTTATAAGTTGAAGGTACTTTATTTTATTGGTAATATGAGTATATAAACCAACTCTAAAGCCTAAAATTGGAAGGGAAAAGTGCAGGGAAACAGAGTTTAACCCAAGCCTGGATGATCAGCCACCATGGCCCCAGGGAGGAAGAAAAACAAAAGCCCTCCCAGGAATTATCAAAACAGTCTACACCAAAAGGGCATTATTCTTTCTGATGTGGTCAACTAACTTTAAGAAAATATAGAAACAACATTCTCCTACTCTTTTCACTGAAGAATGGAAATATGAATAGGAAATATAACCCAGAGGTGTCTCTTTTTTATTACTGTAATTACAGTATCACATTCTGTCCATTTTAATATATCTGATTTCAGGTATTGCTACTTTACTGCAAATTCTATATTCTAATGTATCTTCATAAATAAATAAATCGCCATTTTTACAACACCTGATGATAGTCTCTGAATTGCCCAAATATCCACATGAAAACACTTAGTACAATCTGTGTATAACTGAAGGGCTACACAGAGGAAGATCCTTAGATTCAAGTAGTGAGAGAATCCCAGTACCCACTAGAATTTGGTTTTGAATTTCTACCGTATATAATGAATCAAAAATCCCTGTTTTCTTTCACTTCTGTAATGTTTATTCATATCTAAAAAGACATTGGCTCAACCTATGTTTCTACTTATTACCAATATGTAGAAATTGTTAATTCGTACCTTGAAAAGATCACATACAATCATATACAAACACAGGGGGTTTGGATATTACCAAAGAATCTCCTGTTTAGTCCCTACAATATCTCTATGTAGTAATTATGAACGGGAACCACATTCTTTTGCTCACTTCAGAAAAGGTTACATATTTCATTTTCTGACTCAGCCTGAGAATGTAGCAGTAACACATTTTTCTAGTGTCTTCATTAATGATCTTCACCCAAGTAAACGTAAACTAATTTGTAGACACATTCACAAGTAAGAACATACCTGGTCAGCATTCTCCATTCCCTTTTGGTTCTGTGATTCAAATTTCCTTCTTCCAACAAAACTACCACTAATATGATATTATAACAGGCACTCAACAATTATAGAACTTTATAATCTGAGACTCAGAAATGCCCTTTAAGATCATTTCACTCACTCCTCTTCTTCAAGGCCTCATATATTATCCATAAGAAAACTAATAGATGGAGAAAATAGTAACTAGCTTTCTCAAGCTAGTTAATAACAGACAACGAAGGCACCTTGACTTCCAGACTGAAATTCTTTCTGCTACATCATACCTTCATTAAGAACTCTAAAGAACCTGAGATTTTACCCTACGTGCAAGCTAAAACATCAGTCTGCCATAGTTCCATGGATACTGAGACCCAGCACCACCTACCTACACACAGCTTGGGGCACTGAGACTACATGCCTGTATACTGAGTTGAATAGTATCCCCCAAAATTGATAACCACTGGAACCTGTGAATGGGACCTTATTTGGAAATAGGGTCTTTGCAGAAATAATCAAGTTAATATGATGTCACACTGGATTAAGGGTAGGCCCTAATTCATGACTGGTGTTCTCATAAGAAGAAGGAAATTTGAACACAGGAACACACAAAGGGAAGACCACCATGTGAATACTGAGGTAGAGATTTGAGTTGTCCTGCCAAAAATCAAGAAACGTCAAGGATTTCTGGTACCCACCAGAAGATAGGAAGAGGAAAGGATTCTCTCCCAGAGCCTTCAGGGAGAGTATGGCCCTGCCAACACCTTGACTTCAGACTTCTAACCTCCAGAAATGCAAATTTCTGTTGTATTAAGCCACCCAATTTATGGTGCTTTTTTAAAGCAGTCTTTCTAGAAAACTAACACACACAACAATTTTCAAAATCTTTACCTTATCTTTTCCACCAATCCTAAACTGTTGTATCACGATATATACCCAATCCTAATCAAGCCCCACCACTACCACTAAAAGCTCCAATTTAAATCAAACTTCTAATTCTCAAATTTTTATTTTGACTTTGTTCCCCTAAGACATGACACCAAAGCACTGTCAAGGTAGTTGTTCTCCCTTACCACAATAAGTAACAAACTCAGCTTTATTAATAGGACAAGTTAATAATATGTGGTGAGCTAGCATCAGATAATCCTGGCAAAAGATACGACACTCCTGGGTTAGAAATGACAGTCTACTACTCACAACAGTAAGAGGAAATAAAGTTATCATCTTTTGTACTACTTCCCCAAACTCTAATTCCTAAGGGCCAACAAAAAGAAAACCAAGTGATGTCTATATACATAGTGGGTTGCATTACAGGAGAAGAAACCTGAGCTTATGAAATTCCAATCTTTTAAAGGAGCTACAAGCAAATATGCCCAACATTTTCCCCAGAGAGACTGTCTTGATTATTCTGGACAGCAAAGAAATCTGCGCTATGTCTTGACAGAGAGGTAGATTTCTATCTTTCTAGGCTGTTTGCTACACAAATTTCCTTTAAAAAGATAGTCCCCAACAAAGCTACCAAAACTCTGCTCAGCAGATGTGCAGAAACAGAAGAGATTCATGAGACCAAAGAGAAATGCTTCTTTGACCTAAAGGGCTAAAAAGGTTTTCAGGAAATCAGATGAAGTTGGTATAATACAATGAGAAGATGTTTCAGAAGGAAACACAGAGGGAAAAGATGTGCTTTCTTCTCTCAAAAATCTGCATAAATTAAAATCACTTCAATTGAGTTACAATCTTCTAACAAGTGTATACATCACATATCCAAAAGTAAATACATAACTATATTCTGAATATCTGGATCCTATCTTTACTTTTAAATGTCCATTTCTAGAATAATAACTCAAACAAGTTTTATCACTTACTTCCTAGGCCTGGTAGTGTTCATGAAATAAAAGAAAATGGCAGTACTGTACTTCATATATTACACCTGGCCTGCCTTTATTTTGTACATGAGAAAATGAGACCCAGAGAGGTGAAACTTAAGCTTTCAATCATACAGCTAGCTGGACACAGGTAGCCAAGTGCTCATTTTACTTATCACCACTCTAACTCTCTCTTCATCCTGGAATCACTGCTCAACCTAAGAGTTGGAATAAAGTTAAATTATTCAATTTAATATTGTTTACAAAACTCAGTTTTAGTTTATTTCTTTTCCAGTGTATTTTAAGTGAAAATAGGCCACTATTAAAGTTAATACAAGATATGGTCTTAATTTTAAAACAGATGCCTGATGCTGAATATAAAGTTAGAAAATCTAAAATATTATTTTTTTATTTTGTAACGCTCTCAAAATATTTTATGTAGATTAATTAGAAGCTTATAAAATTTAAATGTAAATAAGATCCCTATTTTCACAAATACTTTAGATAAATATTGACTTTAGAATTTTGGGGTAAAATCCAAGCACCCTAAATCCTGAATAGATCATGACTTCTGAACATGTCTTGGACTCTGTGCTGCATGTGCCCACTGAACAAATAATTATTCTCTTTCAGAAATATCTCGAAAATGTTGACTCTGCCTTAAATGTTTCGCGTATTTAAGAAGTATTCTCTGTGAGAATACAATAGAGCATACTATTTATCTATAAAGATACTATGAAAAGTTACATAATTCACCTAAAAATATTCAGAAACAAGAGAACAGTTTAATGTTGCAGTGAATCTTTTAGTGTCCAAGCTTAGGAGGTGGAATCTAACCCAACCAACATTCTCTGAGTCAGAGCATAATATTTTCTAAGACCTTTCTATTTCTATAACAAATAATGAACCAGATATTCCTTGTAAATATTCAAGTAGCTTTTTCAGCTACTTTTTAAGGTCACAAATTTTCCCAAGGCAGAAAGACAGTTTTCATCATTTTTATCACACATATTCATTCAAGAAAGTTTAAACTGACTTTTTATGCCCAACCTTTGCCCTCTTTAAGCTCAAGTAAATTTTTAAGATATAAGAATTATAATTTACTTGACTTTTATAAAAAGGTGATTTTGAAGCTACCTATATATGGTTTTACTAGATAAATGTACTTGCACATTTCTAATCTACCACAATACTCAAGACAGCTAACTAATTTTCCCCAAATCAGAAAACACAGCAAACTTGAATATACCCCCTTTTCTAATAATTTTGTGTCACTTCTCTTTCTAAATACATAATGACCATAAATTGCAAGTCTCTTCCTCTAGCCACAGTGACTGTTAAAACTGTTTGTTTTTAAAAACAACCAGACATTTTAAAATAATATGATATAAATAAATGACAGTCAGGAGTGGTAGTTCACAACTGTAATCCCAGCACTTTGGGAGTCCAAAGCGAGAGGATTGCCTGAGACCAAAGGTTAGAGACCAGCCTGGACAACTTGGCAAGACCTTGTCTCTACAATAGATCAAAAAATTTAGCAGGTTGTGGTGGCGCACGCCTGTGGTTCCAGTTACTTGGAAGGCTGAGGCGAAGGATCACCTGAGCCCAGCAGGTCGAGGTTGTGGCGGCCGTGAGTATGCCACTGCACTCCAGCCTGGGCGACAGAGTGAGACTCCAACTCCAAAAATAAATAAATAAATGAATAAATAACATTTTTTTGAAAGACACGCAATCCCAGCCTAAAAAGGCAATAGTTAAATCACTGGGGTCTCTTTAACAACAGCAATAATAAAAAGTAACTTGTATTAATTAAAAGAAATAGGAGGTGGGAAGATAAAGGTTGATTAACAGACACAAATATACACTTAGATAGACGAAATAAGACCCAGTGATTGACAGATCAGTAGACTATAGTTAACACTGACTGCACATTTCAAAATAAATGGAAGAGAATAATCTGAATGTTTCTAATGTAAAGAAAAATAGTTAAGGTGATGGATATCCCAGTTACCCTGATTTGATTATATATAAACTTATTAGCACAGGTACCCCAGAAATGCATACATCTAATATGTATCAATTTTTTTAAATGTTTTTAAGAATACAGAATCATGTTTTTATTTTTTAAACGTATGACTGTTGCAATTTTATAATCACCGAAAACTAGAAACAGCACAAATGTCCATCAACTGGTAAATGAATAAACTAACTGTAATATATCCATATACTAGAACACTAGTCAGCAATAAAAAAATAAACTACTGGATGCACACGACTACCAATGCACACAGCAACACGGACAAACCTCAAGTACATTGTGCTAAGTGAAAGAAGTCAGAATTAAAAGGCTACCTCCTGGATGATTCCATTTAAGTGACATATTGGAGAAGGCAAACTATGGGACAGCAAACAGATCAACGATTGCTATGGACTGGGGTAGAAGGAGAGGTAAACTACAAAGGGCCAACATGAGCAAAATTGGAAGGCTATGGAGCTGTTTTACATTGTGATAAGACATCTGTCAAAACTCAGATCAAACATCAAAATAAATAAAAATGTTAACGTACGATGGAAATCTGGACATGAATGATACCTGCAAAAGTCAGCAGCTAAAAATGTCAGAAGTTTTTAAGATGAGTTGTTTATTTTTAGCACCAAACATACCACACAACGATGCCAGAAGTTCACTGTACCACATTCAGCCACAACTTGTTAAACTAGCTCCATGATTTAAACTACAAAACTAAACCAGGCACAGTAATCCAAAGACTTTGTAATCCAACCACTTTGGGAGACTGAGGGAGGATCACTTGAGCCCAGGAGTCTGACGCCAGTCTGGGAAATACAGCAAGACCTCATCTCTACAAAAAATCAAAAAATTAGCATATTCCTGTAGTCCCAACTATTCAGGAGGCTGAGGCAGAAGGATCATCTGAGCCCCAGGAGGTAAAGGCTACAGTGAGCCTCAGTGAGCTGTGATCGCCCCACTGTACTCTAGCTTAGGCGACAGAGACTCCAATTCAAAAAATAAAAAATTTAAAAAGTACAAAACTATTAAAAAGGAAGTAAAATCTTTTTCATTTTATGTAGTACAGATGGTACATAGTAGGGAGTCAGAAAATATTTCCTAATTAATATACAATTAAACTGACTTGGCCTTTCTACATCACTGGTACACACATATGTATGTAGCTTTAACCACAAAATTATCCATTTTTCAAAATGTTAACATATAATTGGAACAGGGAAATGTTGTCCATAAAATACACTAACCTGAATTTGTCAAGTTAATCAATAAAACAATAAATCGCTTTATCTTGAACAAAAACACCACCGGAGTCATGGATGCCCTCTTAGCAAATACAATAATCTGGGACAATAGAAAAATATATGAAACTCAGCCCTACCCAAGTTTCATTTAGCAGTATTACACTTTTTTAAAAATCTAATTTTTCCTTACATAGTCAGTTATAACATGTAAATTCACATGTACATTGACTTATTCTGCAAGCAGTGCTTCCCAAATGCCAACAAGGAATAGGTTTTCATTTTGAAAATTATACTCAAACTCAGTTAACATTCAGTGCCTTAATTTGCTTCACAGTTTATCTTAAAATAAGTTAGCACCCATAAAACTTGCTTTGTGACTATGAAATGCTTTAAAATCACCTGCCTTTTAACATATAGGGCAAATAGAAATTTCTCTCTTTTCAGACCAAGACTCAAAATCTCTTTTCTATCCCCCAGACCTCGATTAGCTCTATAATCTAGTTTCTTACAATCTTCTACACAAACTTCCACTATACTTTATTTTGCTTGCTTTACACACAATTTTTTAATGCTCAGCCATCAGCCTACAGCACACCATTCTTTCTTTTTAAAACATGAACTTTTTCTCTTTTATCCTTGTCAATCAATGCACATCCAACAACTTTCAAAATCCAGCCCTCTATACTACCCTCTCTGAGAGTGGATATCATCATTCTATATTCCATCAATCTCTGTCAGAATATTTTTCTGCTTTCTATGTGCTACCTCATGTTGTCTTTTGATTGGGAACCCGTCTCCTATTTCTTTTATTGCTGTCTCTCCATCATCCAGTATCATGCTTGGCACATAGTAAGTAATCAGTATATTTAACCAACAAGTGAAATGATCTTAATAAAAATTCACACATCAAATGTTACTGAGCATGCATGTGCAAGATACTTGAGTATAAAAACCCAAGAATAATATAAAGACACAATACATTCTATGAAAATGTTATGACATGATATTATCCTCAGATTGACACTATTACTAATTGTGAGAAGCAGTTTTTTCCCAATAACATCAAAGACTGCTAAAACCAATTTTAAGCAATCAGAACTAATATAGAAGCACTATCACCAACTTAAATTCCACTACCTCAAAGGTAATCCAACTGTTTTCATTTTAAATTCCAAGAGTAAAAAATCTGTTCTGAGGCAGAACAGCCTACAAGTAATTCAATAAATTGCTCTAATTTATATAAAATGTATATGAATTACTCTAACTTATTATAATTAATAAATTACTCTAAACCCAAAATAATAATCACATTTGTATAGTGATTTATTATTTACATTACCTCAACTGCTATATCTATTTGAAGAGGACAAACAACTGCCAAGACAACTATTTCCAAAGTCCATAAATATGCAATATCCTAAATGACCATTAAGTCTAAAATCAGCAAAGGTTTATTGTGATTCTTTCCTGTAACTTCACCCAAAAATTTTTGCCAACCTCTCACAATAATCCAATATGAGATTTATGCTTCTAGCCATTATGGAATAACTAGTAACAGATTTATCCTTAGATGGTGAATAACTACAAAACTAGACAAAATAGGATGCAACAGTTTCCAGACACTGAACAACAATTAGTGCAGATCTGTGTTCTCTGAAAGAAGGAAACAAACTAGATAAGCCCTGTGAGCACCTTAGCTTTTCGCCAAGAGATATGTTCTAGACACCTCTGCAGATAGAGTGATGTGTGTATGTATATATATACCCTCTGTGTATGTGTGTGTGTGTGTGTTCTCTGGCTGGTGGTGTGTATACACACACACACACACAGAAACGTCCAGCACTCAACAAAGTAAAGTTTACAATGTGTTGTTTTACATGACTAATAAGCATCAATTGATCACCAAGCAGGTAACAAAATAATTTAGGGCAAGAAAATAGAGCCAGAATGAGGATATCAATCAATCAAACCAACCCAGCAATGACAGAGTTGACAGAAATAGGAGACTAGGACATGAAAAGATAGTATACATGCAACCAGGCATAGTGGCTTATGCCTATAATCCCAGCACTTTGGAAGGCCAAGCTAGAAGGATCGCTTGAGGCTAGGAGTTCAAAATCAGACTGTGCAACATGAGAAACCTTGTCTCTACCAAAAAAAAATTTTTTAAGGTTATTATACATGTGTTCCAAATGTTCTAAAAGGCAGATGAAAAATTAAGTACATTAAGTAAAGAAACAGAAAAAAAGACCCAAATTGACCATCTAGAAATAAAAACCAGAATGTTGGAGATGCTCTATCTGATACCTGGTGAATTATGAAGTTTCTTTCTCTGGCTGGTGAATTCAGGCCCTATTCCTAGCCATGTGTGAGCTCTGAGTATTGTATTACTTCCTCAGTTCCTTTTGGGTGGTTCTTCCCTGGTCTCCAGTAGTTTCCTCACAGTCATGTACTACTGATCAGCACTCAGCTGAGTTCTTGAAAGGGACGTCTGCAGATCTGTGACAGTCTCTCCCTTGCAGCTTCTCCTCTCTGATACTCTAGCTGGCTTGGCTCCCCAGTCTCCCAGTTCCATCTCCAGTCTCGCAGCTGCAGCTCTGTAACTCAGAGACATCCTAGGCTCCCACTGCACTCTCCTGCCTTCTCCATGCCTAAAACTCTCTCCAGGTAGTAGCTAGAGCAACGTAGATCTCACCTCATTTCCTTCCTACCTCCCAGAGATCAATGTCTTCTGTTGCAAACGTCTTGAGAACTATTGTTTTATTTTGTTCAGTTCTTCACTTATTTTAGGTGGAAGGGTATCAATCCCTGTTAGTCCATTTTGACTAGAAACTCTATTGTATTTGTTTGAAAGGGGGACCATGAGCTAAATTAACTCTGTGACAGCACTGAATGCTGATATTTTCTAAAAATTAGGTGTATCCAATACCACTTATATATGTGTTAATGAGTCATCCTAAAGCAAAGAAGCATAGATAATGGGTCCAAGAATGAGAAAAGACTTCAGTGAAAACAGAAAACATTACCACATGAGAAAATAAAAGCATATAAGAAATGCATAATATGAAGTAGAAAAGAAGATTCATGGCTGGGCTCGGTGGCTCAGCCTGTAAACCCGCACTTTGGGAGGCCGAGGTGAGTGGAATGCCTGAGCCCGCGGGTTCGAGACCCGCCTGGGCAACTTGGCGAGACCTCATTTCTACAATAAATCAAAAAAATTAGCCAGGCGTCTTAGCGCACGCCTATAGTTCCAGCTACTCGGAAGGCTGAGGCGGAAGGATCGCAG
>CAUYQG010047153.1:0-12266 GCA_963574415.1 Tarsius wallacei | reverse complement strand
ATCAGCCAACCAGGAAATGCATATCAAAACCACAACAGAGGAATAGGGAGCTAATGGTTAATGGGTACTGAATTTCTGTTTGAGAAAATGAAAACATTCTGGAGATGGATGGTGATGACGGTTGCACAACAATGTGAATGTACTTAATGACATTAAACTACAGTTAAAAATGATTAAAATGGCAAATTTTAGTGTTTGTGAATTTTACCACTATTTAACTAAACCCACAATAAGATACTAGAATGACTTTCATAAAAAAGATAGAAAATAACAAGTGTTGGCAAGGATGTTGAGGAATTGGAGCCCTCATATATTGCTGATGGGAATGTAATAATACGATAAAGGCCCTTTGTAAAATAGTCTGGCAGCTCCTTAAACAGTTAAACATAGAGTTACCATATAATTCAGCAATATCAATCCTAGACATATAGCCAAGAAAAATGAAAACACATGTTAATGTAAAAACTTGTACACATATGTTCATAGCAGCATTATTCATAATAGCCAAAAGTGAGAATCCAAGTGACCATCAACTGATAAACAAAAAGACAAATTGTTACACAATGTAAGTATCTAAACATATTTAAACATACAAAAGGTACAATAAGCCGGGCTCAGTGGCTCAGCCTGTAATCCCGCGCTTTGGGAGGCTGAGGTGAGTGGATTGCCTGAGTCCGCGGGTTCAAGACCCGCCTGGGCAACTTGGCGAGACCTCATCTCTACAATAAATCAAAAAATTAGCCGGGCATGGTAGCGCGCACCTGTAGTTCCGGCTAGTTAGAAGGCTGAGGCGGAAGGATCGCCGGAGCCCAGCAGGTCGAGGCTGCGGTGGCCAGGAGCGGCCACTGCACTCCAGTTTGGGTGACAGAGTGAAACTCCAACTCAGAAAAAAAAAAGGTACAATAAAAATACTGTATTATAATCTATAGGACCTTTGCAGTATATATGCAACTGATTGAAACATCGTTATGATGACAGTATTATTAAGTCATAAAAGAGAATAAAATATGGTTACGTAATATAACATTATGCTATGTTTAAAAAGTCAGACAAAAAGATCACATATACAAAATGTCCAAAACAGAATAATCTACAGAGACAACCCAGGTCAGTGACTGACTATGGATGAGTGGTGGCAGAAATGGAAGGCAGTGCTAAGAAGCACTAGGTTTCTTTGTGGAGTGACGACAGTGTTCTAAAATTGATTGTGGTGATGGCTGCACAACTTTGTGAATAAACTAAAAACCACTGAATTATTTACTTTAAATGGGTGAACAGCATGGTGTATAAATTATATCTCAATAAAGTTGTTATTAGTTAAAAAAAAAAAGTTGAGAGTGGGCAAATGTTCCAATGTCAAGGTCATGAAACTCAAGGAAAACCTGAGAAAATGTTACCGATTAAAGGAAACTAAAGAAACCTAACAACTGAATACAACTATAAATCTAGGATTTTTCTTTTCCTATAAAGAATATTATGGAAACAATTGGCAATATCTAAATAAAGTCTATACATTAGTTTATAGTATTGTGTCAATTCTGATCATTGTATTGTAGTGATGTAAAAGAATGTCCTAGTTTTTGAAATATGCAAGTATTTAGAAGTAAAGGGGCATCACGCTTACAACTCACATTCAAGAGCATCCCAAAAAAATGTGTATACATAAAAGAGAATAAGCAAATTAGTTAAAATACTAGTATTTGAGAAATCCAGGTAAAGGTTTAAAGGGTATATGGAAACTCTGTTTATTTTTGTAACATTTCCATAAGTATGATATTATGTTAACATGAAAGATTTAAGTATATGTGTGTGTGTGCACATACATGCATAAAAGAAATGAAGAAAGATTTTCTTTTACCCTGATGGTCACGTGGAATTTGCTTGAATGTATATAGCTGAAAACAGAGCCTCTAATTTAAGATAGAACTTGATTACACTTGCTTTTTATGACAGAGAAATAAGATATTATCTACACATGATCATTTAAATCACTAGATGATAATTTTAATATTAGATGGTGTGAAGGAACTCTAAGACCTTAAAAAAAAAGTACTTAATTACAAACAAAGAAAGAATTTTATTAAATGATTTTTTCAAAATACTGCATCCATTTCTATTTCCAGTAAGGAAGACAAAGAAGGAAGCAGTGGGGAGAAAAGACAGAAAGAAGGGGAGACAAAGAAAGAGAGAGACGAGTCAGGGGACAGGGAGTTACACAGACGAAGGAGAAGCTAGGAGAGCAAAAAAAGAAAAAGTAAAGAACGGGGGGCCAAGAAGAAGAAAAAACAATCATGAACAAGAAAACAAACTCCAAATTCACATACAGTAATGAAGAATATACTGGATTCATTCTGGAAGAAAAAGAAAGTTGTTTTTAATTAATACTATAAACTGAGGCCCTGAATACACAAGAGCTTATTCTCTGGCATATAATTCAACAAAAATAAATAAAACAGGATCTTGTGTCCTTCAGGCACTTAGTTATAAATATACAGAAAAAAAGGACATGCAGTATGTTCTGTTACTGACTCCATATGTTCTCAACAATGAAGAAAGGAATTGGCATATAAACAATTCAAAAATAACATTAATGAGTCATTCTCCTGCAGAACTTTTAAAAGAAATCCATAAAAATATTCTATTCAGCTATTATGAACTACTCCAAATTTATAACTAAACATGTGTTGAAGAAACTAGCATATACAATGACACCTAAAGCAAATAAACAGTGTTATTCTGAAGTTCCTAACTGTTTAGAGCAGTGCTGACAGTAGAACTTTCTGTATAAAGGAAATGTGTATGTGCTGTGCCGTTCAATGTGGTAGTCACCAGCCACATGTGGTTATTACAGACTTGAAATGTGACTACTGTTACTGAGGACTTAATTTGTATTTAAATATGAATTTAAATAATTACATGTGGCTACTGACAACCATACTGAGAAGTGCAGGTTTCGGGAATGGCTAAGATAGCCACTTGGTTTGCAATAATTTGTTATGGCAGCCCTAAGAAACTAACACACATTCCAAACATGATTTTGCCAACTAGGCTGAATTAAAAAAAGAAAAAAAGTTCACTTATCTGAGGTTGTCAGAGAACAAGTTGATATTATTCTACAGTCAAAGGTTCTGCTTTAGTATGCACTTAAGTATCTTTTTCCCTGAACAACCAGCAGCTAGATAAGTTAATGACTAGGAGTAACACAGTGACAGCTAACATTTCTTAAACAATTACTTTGTTTCATGCTCTGTGCTGACACTTCACATATCTCAGCACATTTAATTCTCACTATGCTCTTAGGCAGGAGATACTACTGTTATTTCTGAGGGTATGGGTACTGAGGCAGAAGGTTATTGAGCTAGAACTTTGTCAATTACTCTTAGTAGATCTTGTCCAGGAACCAGATAGGTGGTCCATTTGATAAGTTTTCCTTTTCCTATGTACAGGAAGGTCAGTACTAAATGATCACAAAATGCCAATCAAGTGATCCTGGATTTTCAAGAGACCTAGACAACAACTACTCCCTCCAAACTCCCATAAATCACCACTGGCAGGAATGCATGTACTTGACAAATATTTAAGTACTACCCATCAACTTCATACTATTCTAGGAACTTGGAACATACTAGTGAAAAATAAAACATCTCTTCTTAAAGGACCTTACATTCTAATGGAAGACAACATGAAGTAACTGAAAATCTTCATTTCCAATCATGACAAATGCTACGAAGAAAGTAAAATGTGGGAGTGGTAGGAGGTGAAGAGGAGAATTGTGCTACCATACATAGAAAGTCTTTTCCATCAAACATATGTTCAAATGTTTCACTTTTACCACAATGGGAGTTTGATCACAAAAAATCAGCATTTGATAGATCAATGTTCAACAATAACATCTCTATAAAAAAAAAAAAAAAAAACTTGCTCTAAAAATGTTGCTTCAAGTTTTTAAGAAAATCTTTACCTTAAATGGTACTGGGAGAGAACTCCATTTCCAAATCTTTTAAATTTAGAGAAGTTCACAGCAGTCATTAAGCTAACTTAACATGTTTCAACTAAATGTATTAGAAGAAAGATTTCTTGAATTCACAAGCCCATGAACAAGTTTGCTAATGTGTTACACAAGAGAGCATCTGATGTAATATATGGTTTAATTCAAACGAAACTTTCTCATCTTCCAATATATTTTAATCAACTTTCATCTCTTCAGTCAAAAATATTCTTCCCCAATAGTAGAAATAGCCCTTTCACCACAAGTTATGTGACAGCACATTCCTCATACCACTGAAAGCATATTTTCTACCTGAATGGTACCAGTGAGTGACTAACACAGAGTTAGAGATAAGAACTATTAATTGAAAGATGAGGCCAGGCTAGAAGGATGCCAGCAAAATTAAAATCAGTACCAGGAACCTTTCTTTCTCTTAAATGCAACAAAAATATCCATCAAACTTTTGAGGGGTGGAGAGGGACAAAAACTCAGCAATAAAAAATAAAATGTAATAGGCTAAACTCAATCACATAGAGAAATAGTGTTTGGAAAATTAGGTTACTCCTATTAAATAATAGAACATGTTATAAAGTAAAAAAAATTGTTTTAAAGTGGTACTAAAATTAAACAGAGTAATGCTAAACTAAAATAGAAATATACATTAGAGATGTAAAACATTAACAAATAAAGCAATGCTATACATTGTAGGCAGAATAACGGCCTCCCAAAGACATTCAAATCCTAATCCTTGAATCTGTGAATATGCTATTTTACATGGCAGTAAGACTTTGCATATATGATTAAGATTAGAGACCTGAGATGAGATTAACTTGGATTATCTAAGAAGGTACAATTTAATCATATGAGTCTTAAAAGCCAAGAAACTTTTCCACCTGTGGACAGTGAAGCTATGACAAAACAAGATAGAGATTTGCTGGCTCTGAAGATGGAGGAAGGGGCCACAAGCCAAGGCTCGTGGGCAACTTCTAGAAGGTAGAAAAGGCAAGGAAACAAATTCTCCCCTAGAGCCTCAAAAAAGAATATTGCCCTGCCAATGTCTTGATTTTAGTCCAGTAAAACCCCATGTCCGCTTTCTGACCTCCAGAACTGTAAGATAACATGTGTTGCTTTAAACCAGGTGGTCCCCAACTCCCGGGCCACAAACCAGTACTGGTGTACGGTCTATCAGGAACCAGGCCACACAGCAGGAGGTGAACAGCGGTCAAGCAAATAAAGCTTCATCTGTATTTACAGCTGTTCCCCATCGCTGGCTTACTGCCTGAGTTCCGTCTGCTGTCAGATCAGCAGCGGCATTAGATTCTCATAGGAGCATGAACCCTATTGTGAACTGCACATGCGAGCAATCTAGGTTGTGTACTCCTTATGAGAATCTAATGCCTGATGACCTGAGGTGGAGCTGAGGCAGTGATACTATATATTTCATTATATATTACAATGTAATGATAGAAATAGTGTATAATAAATGTAATACACTTAAATCATCTTGAAATCATCCCCCAACCCCTGCTGTCTGTAGAAAAATTGTCCTTCATGAAGCCAGTCCTGATGCCAAAAATGTTGAAGACCACTGCTTTAAATCATTACAGTTGTGATACTTTGTTAGATCAGCATACAAAATTAATACACTAATTAAGAAATAAACATATTATAGTGTTAACATTATAAAAGAGGAAAAGGAAAAAACTGGAAATAAATATTGCTGGAATAACTGAAAACAATATGAAAAAATTAAAGTTAAATGCATACCTTATATTTCAAAAATAAATATTTGTTGAGCCAGACACTCTACTAAGCAGAGAAGATAAATGTAAAATAATAGCAAAATCTCTGGCTTTATGTATCCACAGTACACTGCAAATAGACTAATGAATTGAATAAACCTTTTTCATACTTTAAAAGGAGAGAGAATTAGATACCTTTAAATGTTGAAACACAGAACAAATTACCCACTCACTCCTAAAAATTCCAGGTTTCTACTATATCAAAATTTTAAAAAGCAATTAAAAAATGATAAATATGACCCAGCAATCCCTCCTCCTTATATTGGTACAAAGGGGATGAAATCACCATCTCATAAAGGTATCTGCACTCCTATGTTCACTGCAGCATTATTAGAAATAACCAAGATAGTAAAACAACTGAAGGGTCTGTCAACAGACAAAGGAATAAATAAAATGTGGTGCATATATACACAATGGAATATTATTCAGCCTTTAAGAAGGAGAAGTTCCTGACATTTTACCACAACATGGATGAACCTAGAGGACATTAAACTAAGTGAAATAATCCAAACACAGAAAGAAAAATACTGCATGATCTCACTTATTTATAGAATCTTTTTTTAAATGGGCAAGTATATACAGATAGAGAATGAAACAGTGGTTACTAGGGGCAGGAGAGCGGGGGGGGTGGGAGGTGGGAGGAAGAGAGTGGGAATAGGGAGACTAGGTCAAAGGGATAGAAAGTACCAGATATGTAGGCTGAACGAGTCTACAGATCTAATGTACAACATGAGGACTCTAGTTAATACAATTGTAAAGTATTACATTAGAGATCATGCTAAATAAGTCTTGTCACAAAAATAATATCTATGTGCGATGATGGATATGTTAAGCTGCTTCACTATAGTAACCATTTTACTATCTATATGTATCCCATAACATCATATCGTAAGCTCTAAATATATAATAAATTTTATTTTTAACATATTTTTTTAAAAATAAAACCATGATTTAAAAAAAAATCTCTGATAAATCTTTTCCCCATGCTAAAATAGGTTGATTTCCTACTATGGAGTTGTGGGAGTCTTTAAAAATTCTGAGGGGACAGGAAGGGGGTTTAAAAAAAATTCTGGACAAAAATCTTTTAGGAGATAAATATTTTGCAAATATTTCCTCTCAGTTGAGGCTTGTCTTTTCATTTTCTTAATGGTATCATTTGAGGGAGGAAAGTATTTCATTTTAATGAAGTCAAAATGATCAACTTCTTTTCTCTCATAGATTGAGGTTTTTATGTCTACTCTAAGAAAGTTTTCTAGCTCAAGGTCACAAAAAAAGGGGGAGAAGACAGTAAAAAATTTGAACGACTTACCAGATATATACAGATGGCAAATAAGTATGTGAAAATATGCTAAACATCATTAGTCTACAGAGAAAAGCAAGTTAAAACTACAATGGGAAATCACCATCACATCTCACAAAATTGCTAGAATTAAAAAAAAAATCAATAGTACCAAGTACTGAGGAAGATGCAAAGCAGCTAGAATTAGTGGTGGAAATGCAAAACGGAATAGTCAAGTTGGAAAATACTGGCAGTTTCTTAAAAGGCTAAAGAGATGCCTACGATGTGGCCTGACGAGCTCATTGCTAGGTAGTTACCTAAGAAAAAGGAAAACATACATCCACACAAAGCCCTGTCCATGAATGTTTATAGGAGCTTTCCTCATAATGGTTTGAAACTGAAAACATCACAAATATCCAGCCACCGGTAAAGCGATGAACTGTGGTCCATCCATACAATAAAATAATCCTAGGCAATAAAAAGAACAAATTACTGATAAAAAAACATGGATGAATACTGATGCTAAGTGAAATAAGGAAGACACAAGTAACATATTCATTTATATGATATTCTCAAAAAGGCAAAACTATAGGAACAGAAATCACATCAACAGCTGTCAAGGATTAGATGGTAAAGGTGAGGGGCGGGCAGGGTTGACTACAAAAGGACATGAGAACTTTTTAGTGCAATGGAGATTTCTATATCTAAATAGTAAAATTCATCAAAGGTGAATTCTACTATTAACCATACCTTGATATATGTGACTTAAAACACAAAACAGGATCAGTATTGCTACCATGCAAGAACAACAGATAATGAATAAAGGGCATGAAGACACAACCACTTACGATACTACTTCCCACCCTCATTGCTTATGCTACCCTCCCAGCATACAGACCTCCTGTCATTCACTGAGTGCAGCCCCCTTCTCTCCACCGTCACTGCCCTATTCATCACCCATCTGCGTTACACCAAACTACACTTCATAACACCCCCCCCACTCACTTTCTGTTGTTCATTCTCTCTTCCAGGCGCCTTACACACACACACACACACACTCTTCCATAAGCATGTTTTTGCTCCCCTCTGAAAGCCCTTTCTCCACTCATCAAACCATTACTTAACCTTTGAAGCTGAACTTAAGGATGGCTTCATTCAGTGTGTGCCCACAGTCCCTTGTTCCTATGTACGTTATCATAGGATTTGCATCTTTCATCAGGTTTCATGGTCTTTAAGGAAAAGATGCTGTATTCAGCTCAGTATTTCCAGAAAATAGTTTTGTTCCAGACACAGAGTTATACTCAGTGTTGATTCTACTGCTAAGTGAATTAATTCATTTTTTAAAACAGCAAACAGAGCACAATGTACCAGACATCATGCTAAGCTCATTACACGTATTAATGGATTTCACCCTTAAAAAACTCAGAATTGGGTTCTATCATTATCACCCCTTCACAGATAGAGAAACTGAGATACAGAGTGGTAAAGTAACTTGCACAAGGTCACACAGTGAAGAAGCGGTAGAGCAGGGACATGAATCCATGCAACTGAGCTCCTGAATCCATGCTCTTAATCACTATGATATATTACATTTCAATAACTCAGTAGGTAAAAAACATTAATGTATATAGGTGGGATTAGAAGATGCTGCTTTCACAAAAAAGTCAAAGCAACAGGTCTAGAAAGGGAAAAACAGGAAAGAGATTTTCAATTTTCATGACATCTGTTAAAATATTGCTTTTTTTAATAATGAAAACTCAAGAAACAGAATCTAACAAGAAGAAATAGGAATAAGAAAAGACATAAAGTAGGGACAAAGAGGAGAGGGTAAGGTTTTCAAGCGTGGCCCTCCTATCAACGCTGTTGTTACTAGGGTGCTGCTCCACTTGGAGAATGTGTTTACCTCTTGCAACATGGCATACAACAGAGATGTCCTCAAATTTAGCCTCTTTCAAATTATTCACATAAAAGTGTTCACGTTTGAAATAGCCAAGTCAATTATCCTGTTTGACTTTTCTTTTCTTTTTTTTTTTGGTTGGAGTCTCACTCCATCACCCTGGCTGGAGTGCAGTAGCATGTTCATGGCCACCCCAATGTCAACCCACTGGCCTCAGGCAATCCTTCTGCCCCATGGTGTGTGCTACCATGCCCGACTAATTTTTTGATTTGCTGTAGAGATGAGGCCTCCCCAAGTTGCCCAGGCTGTTCTCGAACCCATGGGCTCAAGCAATCCCCTCACCTTAGCCTCCCAAAGTGCTGGGATTATAGGCTTGAGCCACTGCACCCGGCCCTGTTTGACATTTCAGGAGTAGGGTAGCCTAACTGAAAAGATGTTTAAACCACTGCAAATCAACCTGCCAATCCAAGACAAGTGGGCACCTGTGCTAAACCACATTTCTGTTCAGCTCTCCAAGGAAAATGTCCACTTGCCTGCAGGGCATACAGCTGGCACACGGGGAAGTTTTGTCATTTACAAATTTTCATTATTAAATTATATATTTTGATGTGACGTGCATCTTTTAAAATGCTACAACCTGTGTATTAATTTGCAGTTTGTTTAGAATTTCTAGAGTTATAGTTACAAAGTAACCCTAATGAGTCAACACAAAGTTGAAATTCAAGTATAATCCTTATTAGCACAAAAAATCTGCACAAAACGTACAATTTCATAACCATGCTATCCTGTAATAGAGTAAGAACCAGTTTTCCCAATAAATGTCATTCCTATTAATAATGAATACTGTACTAACTGAAAAATAGCAAACACTGCCTTAGTAAGAACTCAGCAAATAAATATTTGACCCATCTCTCACTAAAAAACTCCTAACTGATAGACATAACATGAAGTATATTTCTAACTGAGCCTTAAAGAGAAATTCCCAACTAGTTGATCTCACTGTGGTCAAGGAAACCATCCCACCAGATTCTCTAGGAGGCTGAAGAAGCTCTGGACTCAAACTAGATGTCTCTCCCCAAGAATTGGAACGTAAGCTCTATGAGGATAGGGATATTTGATGATTTTATATACTGCTGTATTCCCAGAACCTACAACAGTATCCAACACATAGAAGACACAAATTAGCCTAAGAGGGAAACAGTAACATTGAATAGGTATAGTCACAGGATCATGAACTACCTAAAGCTAGACAAAGAGTAAACAATGCAAACAAATAGCAATCATTAAAAGTGGCATTGCACGAAAACTCTAAGGTAGATGGCTAACCATAACTATTTTTCATAAGACAAAAGAAATTTTTTACTGTAAGGTAAAATGTTTCAAGATCCTGAAAAAAATCTTTTCAAAAATCTTGATTTTGTACTGGTCACCTATAAGTACATATATCCTAGATATAAAATACAAACTTAATTAATTTGATGCTAAGATAAAAATTTGGGTTTAAAAAAAAGATCTTTTTATACAAGACATTTACGTTTTCAAATTTGGTCTTTCTCCTCTTCCACTGTGAAGAAATTAGACAGATTTATACAGATTTATGTTCCATCATGGGAGAGGTTCAGAGATTATAGTCACTAAAGCCAGTGCTTCTGGACACAAAGAATGACAGGCTTTACTTCTGGTTTTGATATTCTGTTATTTTCTTTCCATGTACCATCACACAAATGACATTAATCACATGTAGGTAATTTCAGGAGACATTGGGACAGATGATAACTAAAAGGCCTGGGGTCAAATCACTGCTTATCATGTGCTCTTACCACATTGCTAGCTCTAATCACTAAAGTAAATTAAATGCCCCATTTCTACAAGTTGATATTGATGGAAATGAACATGTTGCAATGGTAGTCATCTTTCTATTTACCTATTAAGTATCTTAAATGCTTATCCAAGAGCACTTTCTTTTCTTTTTTTAGTTGGAGTCTCATTCTGTCGCCCAGGCTGGAGTGCAGTGGCACATTCATGGCCCCTGCAGCCTCGACCTGCTGGGCTCAGGTGATCCTTCCACCTCAGCCTTCCAAGTAGCTAAAACTACAGGCATGCACCACCACACCCAGCTAATTTTTTGATTTATTGTAGAGATTAGGTCTGCCCAGGCTGATCTTGAACCCCTGGGCTCAGGCAATCCTCTCACCTCAGCCTCCCAAAGTGCTGGGATTATAGGTGTGAGCCACTGCGCCTGGCCCAAGAGCACTTTCAAACATGGGTGGGCACAGCAAGTCTTTTAACTCTAAAGTGCAGGAAGTGGCTTGCTCACCCACTGGTCCCCACCTCATGGCAGCTTTTTATTTCAACCACTTGGTCAAAAGAATTGACACCTTGTATTGTGGGGTGACACAGATAAATCCACACAATGTAGTTATAGCTGTTCTTTCTTCTACTTCTACTAACATATTCCATCACAGAAATTTTTGTTTGTTGGTTTGTTTGTTTTATTATGGTATTGTGGGGTACAGTTAGGGGTTAGGTATACAAGAATGCTTCGTTCAGACACCCTTGTTGATAAGAGGTGTCTCCCCATCCCCAGACAGATATTTACCACCATTAATCCCATCACCCTCACCCTCCCCACCCCCATAGTTTCCCACCACTGTCAGTCATTTTCTTGTGGTAGCATGTTAGATGATCAAGATCTACTATATGAGTGAGAACACGTGATACTTAGTTTTTTGTTTCTGTGAGAGGTCACTCAGTATTATGGACTCTAGTTCCATCCAGGTTACTGCAAAATTCATGATTTCGTTCTTTTTTATGGCTGCGTAGTATTCCGTTGTGTATATGTACCGCATTTTTTTAAATCCAGTCCTCTTTTGATGGACAGCATGGTTACTTCCAGGTTCTTGCTATTGTGAACAATGCTGCTATAAACATACGTGTGTGGGTATCTTTTTTAAAGAGTGATTTGTGTTCTGGGTATATTCCCAGTAGGGGGATCGTGGGATCATATGGGAGGTTGGTGTTTAGAGCTTTTAGGAATCGCCACACTGCTTTTCACAGAGGTTGCACTAGTTTACACTCCCACCAACAGTGTAGAAGTGTTCCCTTTTCGCCACACCCTCTCCAGCAACTATTATTTTTTGAGTTATTGATAATTGCCATTCTGACTGGAGTTAGGTGGTATCTCCGAGTGGTTTTGATTTGCATCTCCCTGATGATTAGGGAGGTTGAACATTTCTTCATGTGTCTGTTGGCTGCTTGGATGTCTTCCTTTGAGAAGTGTCTGTTCATATCTTTTGCCCA
>CAUYQG010047151.1:0-50395 GCA_963574415.1 Tarsius wallacei | reverse complement strand
GTGTCTGTTCATATCTTTTGCCCATTTTATAATGGGGTTGTTTGTTTTTTTCTTATCTGCACGTTTGAGTTCCTTGTAGAAATTCTTAAAAGAATTAAAAGTTGACCTTCCATGCAATCCAGCATTCCCTCTCCTGGAAATATACCCAGAGAAACATAACCTCTACGAAAAAAGACGTCTGCACAGGCATGTTCATTGTCACACTATTCACAACAGCAAAAACATCGAACCAACCCTACTGCCCATGAAAGTGAACTAGATAAAGAAAATATGGTGCATATACATGATGAATTTTATGCAGCCATAAGCAGGAATAAAATCATGGACTTTGCAGCAAATTAGATGGAGTTGGAGACCATCATACTAGGTGAACTATCTTAGAAACAAATAGTTGAATATTGCGTGTTGTCATTCACAAGTGGGCTCTGAACGTTAGTTACATTAGCACAAGGGAAGAATCAGCAGTCATTAGGTGCTATTGGGGAGGGAGAGAGGAGGGTTTGGGGCACATAACAACATGAAGCGTACCTGGTCCACTACCAGGGAGACTGAGGGCCAGTTAGAAACCCAAACTTCACCTGCTTGCAGCCTACTTATGTAGTCAGTCTTCACTTATACTCTCACACCTCTACAATAAAATCAAATTTTAAAAATAGCCTATTAATTTTAAAAAGAAAAAGACCATGTATTCAAATACAGTTACATTTATTTTTTAAAGTATAATCAACTGCCAGTAATCAAAATGTCAAATGATTTGCTAAACTTATTGTGTTTATTTTATATAAATATAATTGCATGCTAAATTTTTATTAAAATCATACACACATTAAATTACATTACAAATATTTACAAATACAATGTAGTTAGAAGATAAAAGGCATAAAATTATTATATAACCAAGCATAACATTGTAAAATATATGTATATTGTCTGGAAGAGATGTGAAAGTTAAACAAGTTGCATTATGATTGTAGAATTTTATATATTAAAAATCTTAATAAGTGTAAATTAATGTTTTAATGAGTTCCTTTTCAATTTTATTCTTTTAAATAATTATATTCATAGGAACTTGCAAAAATGGTACATAGAGTCCTTCCTGTACTTTCTCCATGGTGACATCTTATATAACTGTAATTCAATATCGAAAACAGGAAGTTGACATTGATACAATACCATTAACCAAACTACAGATGTTCATATTTCACAATGCCACCACTGATATATGAGTTTCAGTTGCTCAGCATCCTTGTCAATACTTGATTTTCCCTGTCATTTCAAATGTTTGCCACGATAATGGGTATGAAATGGTATCTTACAGTGGCTTTAATTTTCATTTCCCTAATGATTAGTGATCAGCATCCTTTCACATGTTTTTTCTTGCCGTTTTTGTATTTTATTTGATGAAGTGACCATTCAGATTTTATGCCCATTTTTAATTTTAAGAAAGTTAATTTTAAAAAATAAACTATTTTGGAACTGTTTTAAATTTACAAAATAGTTGCAATGATATAACAGCATTCCCATATACAACACAGCCAGTTACAGTTATTAAAATTGTACATTAGGACAATATGTGTCACAATCAATAAACTAATATTGATATACTATTACTAACTGAAGTTTATATTTTATTGAGATTTTCTATGTGTCACAATGAGTAAACTAACATTGATATATTATTTCTGACTAAAATTTATATATTATTGAGATTTTCTTGTTGTTTTCCATTGTCCTTTTAATGTTCCAAGATCTTATCAAAGACAACATATTATATTTAGTTATCACATCTCCTTAGGTCACTCTTGGATATGACAGTTTTTCAAACTTGCCTCGTTTTTGTTGGCCTTGAAAGTTTTTAACAGTACTTGTCAGGTGGTGTGTCAAATGTTCCTCTATTGAGATTTTTTTATCTATTTCTCATGATTAAACTAGAGCTATGAATTTTGGGTTACAAAAGTAAGGTGTCATATTCATCAAATAATATGTATGCTATTGACGTAACTTCTCATTGTTGATGCTGACACTGATAACTTGATCAAGGTTGTGCTGGTCAAGTTTTTCCACCGTAAATTTACACTTTTCTTCCCACATTTCCATATTGTACTCTTTAGAAAAATGTCACCATGCACAGCCTGCACTTATGAGTTGGGAGGTGTGCTTTACCTCCTTGAGGGGATAGTATTTATATAAATTATTTGGAGTTCTTCAGCATGAAAAGTGTCTATTCTTCCTTGATTATTTATTCAGTCATTCATTTTTTGCTTCACTATAGATTCACGGATATGTGTTTTATAGTTTAGATTATAATTTATTACTATTTTATTTTATTGTTCATGTTGCTCCACTTTAGATTTTGGAAGCTCTTTCATTTGGCTCCTGTGTCCCTTTGACTTACTTGCATCACTGTTTTTTGTTTATTTGAGCATTTTCTTACTTCCCAACATGACATGATATTCAAAGCTTATCCTGTATATTTCTTGTCCTAGTCCTATAATTAGCCATTTATCTAGTGAACCCTGGTTTCTTTTAAAAAAGAATATTTAAACCAAGGTCAGGGTGTTGAGTAGACTCATTGCTACTAGAATATTTTTTTCTAGGTTCTTTCAGCTGACATAGCAAGAAGACACTTATGTGTATATATTAGCATGCCTATATATGCAAATCTATAAATATATCTATATTTAATTGTGTATATTAAGTTAAAGCATGCATTTATACTAATTTCTCCAACTGTTGCACTGCAGTATGGATTATCTAGCATCCTCTGATTGTTTACCTGTAAACTGCTATAACACTTAGAAATATGGATTCCACACTATCTTCCATTTATTTACTTAATTTTTACTTTCAATGTACACTCTCTGTGTTACGTAAATTGCCTTCATTGTCCTATTATACAGATAGAGAACTTGAAGTTGAAAAATTTAGTGACCTCTCAAAGTTTTAGAGCAAGTTGGGGATAGAGTAACTGAAAGAGAACCTGTCTCTTGAGTTAGACTCTAATTCTTCTCACTGACCACCAGATTAAAAGAGGTGTTCCCAAGACACCAATCACTAGAGAAAAGGAGATTTAGGACAAAAGGTAGACGTGAAAATATTACTCTAGTTAGATTAACAACCACCAGAGATGTGACAGAGATAAAATTATCAACTGATTCAAGAGAGTTTTATTGAGAAATGCTTGAGCAATTGATCCATTCATGTTATGAAAAACTGTATATAATTGGAGGAGTGTCCAGACATTTTAACGAAGACAAATGTGCTTCTCCATAAGTTATTTATGACCAAACATACGAGCTAATAGAATACACACAAACACAAAGTAAATGAACTAGTCTGACACAGTGAAATTTGATTCTAGATTTAGAGGTCAACGAAGACAATTGATAAATATTTTTCTCTAATGTAAGGTCAGTAAGCAAGTGATGACTTCCACATAACTTCTACAGATAAATGACAATGATAGACCCTTAGCAACTGGCCAATCTCCCCTTAACTCTTCTAGCCTTTTTCCAGAATAAGAAAATGATCTCTTCCATCTTTTCTGGTTGATTGTGGTGAATTTTAAAGGCATGTCCAGTGTTAGGAAAATATCACGTCTAAACCTAACCCAGAGGTTTGGGTGGAGGGATATTCTAGCAGAAGAAAGCAAGAATGGCATGAATGAAAACTGAAATAGGAAAACACAGGACTCACTGAAGAACAAAAGAAGTACAAGGTGGGTTGGAGTCGAGGAGAGAGTGGAAGGGTGTGGGAAAACAGAGGTGGACAGAGGCCAGCTTCTGCAAGACCTTATATACCAATTTAATGAATCTTGCTCCTCAGATTCCCCCATGGCTCACTACCTCTCTGCACAGAAACCCAAGTGCACAGAGAGGCCTTCCCTACTCACTATATCCAAAGTAGCTTGTTCAATCTTTAGCTCTAGTCATCTATCTTTTTTCCCTCAATTCTTCTGTATGCATTTCTTTCCTTATTGAGACACCATTTGTCTATCCCACTAGAATGCATACTCCAAGAAGACAGGAGCTGCTTCTGTTTTGTTTAGAGCTATATCCCCAATACCTAAAATAATGACATATAATAAATGCTTCATCGATATCTGGAAAATATATGATAAAATAAATTAGAGAATGGTTTTTGTTTTACTAGCTGTGTACTTTGAGCAATTCACTCAGTCACTCCATATTTACATTTACATGCATTACTGACTGTTGTGAGGTAAAAAGAAATATACAAGTATAGAATGTGCTTAGTACAGACCTGACACATGGCACATGTTCAACATATAGTGGATTTTAGAATCAGAAAGACAGAAAAAAAGAGAGAAGCATAGTCAACCTGACTATGCATTTATTCTATTTCCCAAAGACAACATCTTCATTGCTTTACATTTCTCAGTTCAAACATCACAAAAATATTTCTTATATCTTTGGTCTTACATGTAGAAGATAGAGAGAACAAGAAAAGAAAGATAAAATAATGAAAGAAAGAAGAAATAAAAGGGGAAAGAAGAAGAGGAAGAAGGGTGAGAAGAAGAGAGGGATGGAGGAAAAGAAAGAAGAAAAATAAAGAGAAAGGCAGATAGAAAGACAGAAGGATGAAAGAAAGAAACAAAGAAACAAAGAAGGAAGGAAGGAAGAGACAAGAGGGAAGAAAGGAAGAAGGGAAGGAAGGATGGAAGAAAAAAAACATGAAGGGAATGAAGGGAATTAAGGAAGGAAAGAAGGGAAGGAGGGAAGGAAGGAAGGAGGGGGGGAAGAAAGGAAGGAAGGAATGAAAAGAAAGTCAACTCCATGATGAAAGTCATCAGAAATTAGTCTAATATTTTAAAGAACCAGGTGTTATTATAGTCCAGGCCCAAATATTGCTTTCCCACAGTAGTACATCAGAATCCACCCTGGAAAGTGTGAGTTTTTTGTGTGTATACGACTTCTGTACATATGAAAGCATGTGTGTGTTTAAACACACAGCTACAAAAGCACATACCAGATAAATGTGAACAGAGCCTTTTCCCTCTGCTTTTCCTGCAGTCTCTGTACAACTGCATCCGAAAATTAGGAGCTTTCGCCTTTTGATTTACAAAAGAATTTTGCTCTTGTCTCTGAGGGGTCTGAGTTGAATTAATAAACACACATGTTGCATGATTTTTATTCAATGCAAAACCAAATAGTAGTACAGCATTGATCAAAAGAGCTCAAGTACTGTAAGAGAAACACATCCTGCAGGTGTTAAAATACATACAAAAGTAAGAATAGTTATTATAGTGCTTTGAAACTGGATATCTGCTTGCAAGTAGTAAAAAATATTATATTATCCATTTACCCATCTGTAAAAATTTTCTTTCTCATCTCTTTGCAAAGCTGATGACATCCTGGATACTTCCAAGCATCCTGATGCCAGTAGATGAGAGAGTCAGAAGTTTGAGTCTTCTAGAGCACACTAGTTTTGCTGTTTATCTACTTGATGTGTTTATAAACAATGACCTTGGAGTCTTACTCTGTCGCCCAGGCTGGAGTGCAGTGGCATTCTGACGGCCACCACAGCCTCTACTGCCTGGGTTCAGGTGATCCCTCCACCTTAGCCTTCCAAGTAGCTGGAATTAAAGCCATGTGCCACCACACCCAACTAATATTTTGATTTTTATTGTAGAGATGAGGTCTCGCCAAGTTGTCCAGACTGGTCTTGAATCCCTGGGCTCAGGCAATCCTCTCACCTCCACCTCTCAGGTGTGAGTCATCGCATTCAGTTTACTCCTCATCATTTTGAGAAGCTAGTGTTGGCCTTGTTTATGCAATCCAAGTGCACCTGAGGGTGTGGAGGTAGTCAGGGAAGGGACGGGAGTGAAAATTATCAATCACCACTTCAAAAGTAAAATTTCAGAACAGGTTGGTGAGTCATTGCATATTTGTATCATCTTCAAAACTATCACAGAATCAAAAAATTGGTCGGATGTGGTAGCACTCCTGTAGTTCCAGCTAATTGGAAGGCTGAGGCGGAAGTGTCGCCTGAGCCCACCAAGTCAAGAGGCTGCAGTGGTCATGAACATGCCACTGCACTCCAGCCTGGGCAACAAAGTGAGACTCCAATTCAAACAAACAAAAAAGGCTATCACAGTGATAGGCACACTATAGGCCAGTGGTTCTCCAAGTTTTGTGTCCCCGAAGATCAATCTGAAAGCTTGCAAAAAAAAGAAAAGAAAAGAAAAGAAAAAAGTCCCAGGTCTACGTGCCAAGGTTATGATTCTGATTCAGGGGAGCCTTGGATGAGAACCAAGACTTTTCAGTGTTTAGCAGGTACCTGAAGTGCATTTAATGAGCTAGGGTCACATTTTAAGAAGTGCTAAAGTGGTCCATACTATCTGATAGGTTAATATATTGCACTTGGCTTGTCGATTAATGCCTGTTCTTTTTTAAAAATTAAATCCTTATCCCACCTACCATCCTCTCTCAATTTTCTAAGTCTATTGTATGAGATTAAACTGGTCCGAACTGTATAGGTTGCTTTACAAGAATATAGACACCAGTAGCTGTCCACCTTCCCTCCATCCATTAATGATGGGAAAAGAAGAAGACATGGCAGAGATAAAGCAAGATAATCATCCCACTTAATCACCACAGGATATTTATAAACACTGGTACTACAGCCCCTTGTTTTACTAGTTGCAAACTGGACGTTTGCCGAGTCTCAGTTTAAAAAGACATATTATGAATATTAATATATGATTTTTCCCTGAGGAATCGAAGCTGGTCAAATAGCTACCTGTGCTAAATATCATGGCTTTGAAAACATTTTTTTTTAAAGGTAGATTTTGTTATTAAATCACAAATGTAAAAGCAATGAAAAAGCAAATCTGAAATAAGAGTCTTGAATCACATCTACTTCCAATCAGCCCATGAGTAAAAGAACACTACCAAAGATACATGTGCATGTGTATACATACAAACACATATGTTTGTGTATATGTATGTGCATACATGATAAACCTCTGGTAAAGATATTACTTTCTTTTCCTAAGAGAAAATAGCTGAGAAGATGCTGATCAAAGGCTGACACCAGATATGCAGCTTCAATAATTAAAATTTCCATTTATAACCTCTCTTCTAAGAAGAGACAGTTTGATTATAAGTTTCTCAAGTCAAATGAATTAACTTCAAATACTTCTAATTTTCAAGCCTCAGTCCCTCTTCAACATATCTCTTCCAGTCATCTAGAAGTTAGAGTTAAATTAACCTTGTGTTGTCTGAATAGAGATGGGAAGCACGTGTTCCCAGTCTGATGGAAAAATGTAGCCCACTCTGTCCAGGGATCTTAGACATAAAATATCATTGGCATTAAGCCATCAGCATGAACATAAAATAGCATTTCATAAATTTCAACTCTCATCTCTATGTAAATTTAGCCAACATATTTAAAAGAATAATAATTGATGAATATTCATATTATACTGGTTGTCTACAAAGGCTTTTTAAAATTGTACTTTAAATCACAGTTTAGAAGCACATTATTTTATTTTATAGAACCCAGTAATTGGCTGGTTATGAGCTATAGAATAGAGATTCATCTCCCATTTAAAGAAAACTGACCACTGAAACCCTTCTAAACTAAAAAAAGGGGGGAGGAAGAGTGAGGCTGAGCATAAAGATATCAACATTAAAATGTAATTTTGAAATTGAAATGAGTTTTCAAAATGCAAAATGTTAAAAATAACTGTAATTGAGCAATATAAAATATAAACCAGTAATGACTGAAATGTTGACCTTTATTCAAATGGCTCATCTAAGCACCAAATAATGATCTTATTATTTTTCTCCTAAGGATCTAGCACAATCCACAGCATACAGTATATACATTACATATTATGTTTATGCTGGTAGAGATATACCTTTCATCGTGTTTCTTCTGAAGATCATAGACTTTGTGGCAGTCAGGGTTGTCCACAGAAACAGAACCTATAATATGCATGTGTAATTGACTGTGGGAGCTGGTAATTCTGAAATCCATAGGTCAGGCCAGCAGCCTGGAAACTCTGGCAGAATTTCTATTTTATAGTTTTGAAACAGACTTCTTTTTCTTGGAAAACTCAGTTTTGCTCTTAAGATCCTTAACTGATTGGATGAGGCCCACTCACATTATTAAAGATAATTTCCTCTTTACTTAATGTCAATTAATTATAAATGCTAACCACATCAACAAAATATTGTCACAGCATTATCTACACTACTGTTTGAACAAATAACTAAATACCATAGTTTAGGCAAGTTGACATAAAATTTATTCATCATAGAATTTGAGGGGGGAGAAAGTTTTATATTAAAAATTTTTGAGAATAAAAAAGCTTCTGGAACAAATATGCTCCAATATTTTAATGATTTAACAATATAGAAGCTCAATCTTAATTCTTGTAAAACCCATATGTGGTATTCCAGGTTGGTGACCCCTCTTCCTGCACATGGTAGTTTAAAGACTTAGGTTCCTTTCATCTTTGGTTTCCACATTCCTATAGAATCTCCTTGTTTTCTGTAGTCGGACTGCTATAGAGGAAATAAAGAGTACAAGCCTCCTTCTTAAAAGCTTTTTCTCAAATGTTACAAGCATTATTATTTCTGCTCACATTTCAATGCCAAGAACGAATCCCATGGCCATTCTTATAAATAAATGGGCTGGACAATGTGATTGGTACCTAGATAGCTCATTGCTAGAAAAATCTCTACTCTGAAAGGAGGAACACACATTTTGTCATTCATCTATACACCTAAGACAGAAAGGAAACCTCAAGAGGACATCCAAGCGTCTTGTAATTGTTTACAAACTAAGCTCTGAGCCATAATCACTAAATACCTAAGGGGTTATTTTACAATACATATTCTTGTGGCTCTTGACTTATAAATCATGACTTAGGAAGTCTACGGTAGAGATTGGAAATGGGTGTTATAAAATTCCCTCAAGTCACCTGGACACAGCCTAACCAGACCACTTAATTTAAGTGGCATCTACCTCTAAGCAGGGTCACGGTCAGACTGTCTCTTAAAGGGAAATTCATCTTTAAACTCAAATGTTCTCAAATATAGTAATTATATCAATCCTAGTCTGCCTCCAGGAATATTAACTATAACAAATTCCTCAAGATGACAATGTTAGTTAATCATAGAAGATATGCTAAGAACTGCTTTAGGTGTGTCATACCTTATTTCTTCTACACAGAGCTATTACAAGTTAACTATTCTTAACCGAATTTTACAGATTAGTAAACCACTGCAGTAAATAATGAGTTAATTTTTTCTCCCTTGTTTAAATCTTCATCCAAACAAATCTTCTTAACTATAAGTCTGTATATCCAACAATTTTGATTATTTCAAAGGCACATGTTATGTCCTAAAAGACGTTAACAATCTATTTCTCAAAATTCAATTTTTTCACTGTTACAAATCTCAACAAATGGCTACAACTTTCCCAAGTATAAAAAGACTGTCATGTGCGAATTATGTTCAACATATTCTTCACCAATGTTCTTCACCATCTCCATCCAACCATAAATTTGTCTATCAGTTCTCCAAAATTCTTCTTAAAACCTTGCAGTATCAATTCCCAAGTCTGCATTGCCATTCTGTTGCTGTAGTGACTGTAAGGACCTTCCTACTAGGCTCTATCTCTTCCATCCTTTAATCTATTTATCATATTGTGGCAAGAGCAATCTCTCCAGCATGCAAAGACTGAAACCCTAAATTCTTAACATTTCTTGGAAACCCTCCATGTACCAGCCCTACCTGTCTCATGAACTTACACTCTGGTGACTCTTCTCATTTTTTCAACTTTAAACCATTTCCCTTTGAGGTTAAGAACTTTTCATGTGGGCTTCTCTATCTTCATTTCTCCCCTGCTATGGTCTGAATGTTGTGTCCCCCTCAAATTCATATGTTGAAACCTAATCACCAATAAGATGGTATTAGGAGATAGGAATCTTGGAAGGTTGTTAGGTCATGAGGGATCTCTCATAAATGGGATGTGTCCTTATAAAAGGGGACCCAGAGAGTTGTCTTGCATCTTCTATCTTGTGAGAACACAGAAAGCACCATTTGTAAATCAGAAAGTGAGCCCTAACCAGACATCAAATCTGCCACTACCTTGATCTTAGATTTTCCAGTTTCCAAACTATGAAAAGAAAATAACTATGGTTTACAAGCCACTCAGTCTATGGCATCCTGTTACAGCAGACCAAAGACTAAGACATTCTTCTGTCCATTTTGGATGATTACTTAACCATTCCAAATATCATTATCTATACAAAGGAATTCAAATGCCAACAATTGGGAGTGATAAAAAATGAAATAAAATTAGTAGTTGGCACATAAAAGGTTTTCAACAATTTGTTTCTAATAAGTTCCAGCTTTATAAAATGTATCCAACACACTTAAAAAAGATATCCAATTTTTCCCTCTAATCATGATTTTATGGTTAGAAAGAATCTTTAAAGAATTTATTTATCTCAATTCAGAAATATAGTAAAATCACAGTGCATCTTTAGCTTAAGAAAATTTATACCAGTTTTAAATTACTATTATTATCCTGAGTTCATATTTGCCAAATAAAGGTGTTGAACTGCTGTTATTTTCACCATTGCTGCTTTGTTTTGGAATCATTAATTATGTGTACCCACCTATGCAGACCTTGACACGAATAAAGCAAGTTTCAAAAAAAATGAGCAAGTAAAAGACTATTAAGTAGTGTCTACTTTGAAAGAACAAAGTACACTAAACAATTATTCAAAAAATAAACTGAACCTTTGTATTGGTATAAAAAATGGGAAGCATAACAAAATTCTCACTGAGATAAGATCAATGTTAACTTAAAAATATATTGTTAAGAAAACTGGCTCTTATCAACAAGGGTACCTGAACGAAATATTTTTGTATGCCTAACCCCTAACTGTACCCCACAATAACATAATAAAATAAAATTAAATTAAATTAAATTAAAAAAAAGAAAACTGGCTTACCGAAGAAACAAAAAAATATTGTATATGGAAAATCCATCTTAGAGCACACCCAACTTGGTACAGCAAGAAGGTAGAGTATCTTAAAAATACTGTAGATTTGTGAAAAAATGAAAAGAAGTAAGATTCTGTAGATAATCAAACAATAATATCAATGACCACAATTGTGTTATTTTTTAAAGTTCAAATGATTAAACTGATTTTATAAAAATCCAAATAAATAAGTTTAAGATAGTAATAACTTAAATAATAAAATGAGGGTTAACTTTTTAAAGTTATATTTAAGAAATTGGGCAAGTAGTGGAATTAAGCCCATGTCTGTCTGAATCTGAAGGCTGGCCTCTTCACCATGGTCCTGTACAAATGATGACTGATGTTTATTCATTGGTCTCCATTATCTGTGTGCAGTGCTCCTCACTACAATTATAAGGCTGCTCACCAAAAATGCATCCTGGTAAGTTCCATTGAGAAATATAAGATTCCCACAAGGAAACTTAATATACCATTAAATAAAAATTAAAAATAAATAATTTCAATTGCTTATATGATTTGGATGCATGCAAGTGTGCCTGGCATGTAGTAAGTACTCAGTAAAAGTTTATCCAGAGTAAATGTTTATTTTACTCTTTTTCTTTTTATATTTGACCAGATTTTATCAAGACGGTACATATCAAACTTAGACCTAGCACATTAGCTTCAGAGATTGAAAACTGCATGTGAGAAACAGCAGAAAGTCAAGTGAGGCTGGGGAGAAGGAAGAAAATGAGTGGTGTGACCATCAGCAAGACATCCATTTGCTGGAGACACGTGCAGAGATAATATGGTGTTACAAGCTTTGACTGTATTTTGTGTCTTTTGATTGCTTTACTCATCCCAAGCAAATACCAGCCTCTTAAACTGGCACTGGTACAGGGAATCAGTGCAGTTTAACCTAAGCTTGTTGATCCTTGCCCTGTAATGAAGGCTGAATTTCCTACTCTCCTGGTCTTGGGGATAAATCTAAGATTTATAAGTCAATCTCACCTTTTATGCTAATTGAAAAAGTTTTAAGTTTGAGTTTTCTGAAAAATTGTATTTTAAGTACACTAAAAGATCCTCAGATTAAACATTTTTTTAAGCATCAAAAATTACATTAAAAAGTTCATAATGGATTTTTGTCTATTTTCTTTACCTCTGTATTCCTACTGTTCAGTAAAGTTTGGTACATGCAGAGACATGCCACAAATATTTGTAGAATGATTAAATGACTATATCTGTAAAATGATCATCATAATCATATCTATTTCACATATTTCTCAAGATTAAAATGATATATATAAAGCATGTATTGAGTGCCTAGATTATAGTAAGTGTTCCATGGGTTAGAAATTACTACTAACATGATTTTTGCTAGGGATACTATGATGCAGTGGCATGAGATTATGTTTGTGAGGGATACAAATTGTTATATCAGGAAAAATAGCACAAGAGTTTGAACTGTATATCATTGACAGTAGGAGGGTTTTAAGGAGGATAATGATGCATACTATAGTACATCAACATCTGAGCATCAGTGTTCAAAGTGATTTCCAGGAATTAAAGACAGAATGAGGAGTGAGGACAAGTCACTTAATTACTTCCAGCCTCAGTTTTCTCATCTTGTAATAATGCACAACATATCTTATGATGTTATATGGAAGAAAAATAAGAGAAAGTCTAATTACATGTAAAGATAGATGCAATGTACTGTACAATGTGATCATGTCATGTTGTTGTTTTCGTATCATTTGTGACCCACAGAAACATATTCTCATTGGTAAATTAGCACACTCGTTTTTCTCCTGAATCTCATTTTCTGGGAGCCTCCTGAGGCCATGCAAGGTAAATCTAGGATACTATGGCTATAGATAAATTAGCATTTTCCTGGGGAGAAATAAGGAAGAAGAGAATCAAACTGAAATGAGGAAGAGAAATTGTTCCAAGAAGATGGTCTCTGAAAATACCTTGTGGCCCCTGCCTGTCTTATCTTCTTAATATGTTTCTTTGTACCCCTGGGCCTTTCCGTTTTTCAAAGAAATGAAGGGGCCTGAAGTGACAGACTAAAGTAGTTTAAATAGATGAGAAATTTTAATCTCCATCTTTATACAATTATGTTAATGAAAAACTGCCCCCTTGCCAAATCTATTAGCACCTGACAATGAAGTTGTTAACGGAGGTTCAGTAGTGGAGCATTCTCCTTAAAGGAAATCAGCCTTCTGACATGTCACTTTGCAGTTAAGTGCTGATTAGTCATGTAAAATCTTAACCTTGCAAGTCTGAGCTGTTTACAGGCCTCTAGGATCATGCACAGGAAAAGATGGAGGTTGGTTTCATTTAGAGGTGGATGTATGAGGCTGATGTGGGTTGAGCAAGGCCATATATGCAATAAAATATTGAAAATGGGAAAGCAAAGTTGGCAGGAGGAGGCAGGAAGCCACTGCAGAGGCTAAGACACACAAAAAAACTGAGTCTAGGGAGGCCGGTGAAGATATATGACTCAGTCATACACAGTAAGTCCCAGCAGGTAACATATTAAGGAGAGTGAATCCTGTAGTCTTTAAAGGCCAAGAGACATGGAACATGTATACTTATCTTGAGGTACAGCCACATATATTCTCCAAGATGCCCACATGTACTGCTTATAACTGTGGGTGTCCAAGTAGTAAGCTTGAAGACTTAAAGTCAAATGTATGCTATCCACAGAGTAAGAGCTATTAACTAAGGCATGGGTAATGCCAGTTCTTCTTAGAGGAAAAAAAAAGCACAACATGGAGAAGATAGACAGACAATGAAATAAGAGATTCAAAATTTAAATCCCAAGTGAAAAACTCACAATGATTTGAATCACGCAAATTCTACTTAGTTCCTATGAGCCTTTATTTTATTTTTATTTATTTCCTAATAGTAATACAAAGTCTAGTAGAAAATTTGAAAACATAGAAAATTAATAGAAATAAATTTTAAATAGTCTGTAATGTCATACTGTACAGATGTCTGTTATATTTCCTTCTAGTTTTATTATCAAAGATATACATTCTTATCCCTCCAAGGGATGATTCTTTATACATAATCTGATATTCTGACATTTCAAGTTATGTTACATATCAAGCATTTTTACATATAATTAGAGGTCTTCAAAACCACAATTTATAATGGTTGTACAATGATCTTTTATATATACATAATATATATTTACTGATTTTCATATTTTAAAATTATTGTATTGTTTCACTGTAACACATTATATCACAGTGGTCAACTTTAAACAGTTTCCATTTCCTTGATAAAATGTGAGCTAAAACTACTCTTTGAGGACTGTGATGTGTTTCTTATATCCATAAATTATTTGATACTTCTCTCATGAAGATGTAGAGACTATAAACATGTCTGCAAACTCTGACATATTTTGATGGGTTAAGATGTGGGATCCCTTGAACCTAAATGGCTATGTTGCCGGGATTCTTCTGGTAGGAAGCAGGCAAAGTGTAGGCAGGCACAAAGGACCAGAAGAGCAGTTTAGTAGGCAACTGAAAACATCCAAGCACTAGGTAATGTTTATTTGATTGAGTGAATGATCTGTGAATCTCTGAACCTTTCCTCCAGGTGATATTTCACAGCAAAGAAGAATGAAAATGATGTGTGACTTTTCCTTTCCTTTATCTCTCTGAGCTGACTGCTCTGCCAGACTTTCATCTTCCTTCAGATAATGTTTTGTAACCACACATGAATAGTGTCTTACTCATGAATCTATAATAGCTATTTCCCCCACAGGTAGCAGCTTTTAAAAGAAGATAGTCGCAATGGCTGCTGGATCAGATAATGAAAGCAGTGATTCTCAAAGTTACAGCTACAGAGCCTGTATCTTTTAGGCTGCCTTACTCCAGGCACTCTGAGTCTCTGAGCCAGAGCACACCAGTCTTATCTCCTGCCAGACAACTTATTTCTTAGTCCAGAATATTTCTTCCCCCATAGACAATGTTCATTTAGTCCTTTAATGGCTTGTTATGTTTTACATGTTTTTATATTTGATAGTAATGGGTTCATATTACAATAATTATTTGGAACTTGTCATTTTTCTTAGCCTTAGGTTTTGATTTAGTCAAGTTTAAACGTATACTAATTTATTCATTTTCTCCACTGTATTTTTTCCCTTGAGTGTGTCTGCCACCAATTATTTGGCTATCATTATGCTGAGGAACATTTAAGCTAATTCTAAGAATTTTGGGTTTTACATTAAATGCCATGTTGGACATTCTTCCAAATGATTCCTTGTGCAAATATGGAATTTATCTGGGATATATGAAGGAAGAATGCCCCCAAAATGGAATTTAATTATAAAAAATTTTTGTATTTATTCCTTCATGTCTAAACTTCAGTCACTCAGTGTGATACAACGTATCTAACAAGATGCTTTTTCAGAAATAATCTTATTTTAAAATGAACAAGACTTTAATAGACATTTCTCAAAAAAGACATACAAATGACCAACAAGTATATGAAAAAAATGTTCAACATCAGTAATCATTATGGCAATGCAAACCAAAACCACAACAAGATATCACTTCACCCCAGTTAAAAACGCCTATTATCAGAAAGACAAAAGGTAGCAAGTCTTGGTGAGAATGCAGAAAAAAGGGAACACTTACACATTGTTGGTGGAATGTTATGTTAGTAAGGCCATTATGGAAAACATTTCCATTATGGAAATACAGGTACCGTATGATCCAGTAATCCCACTATTGGAGATAATCTGGAGGAAAGAAGATAACAGAGATAACTGGACTTCTATTTATTACGGCACTATTCATTATTGCCAAGATATGAAATCAATCTAAATGTTTAAAAACAAATGGACAGATGAAGAAAATGTGGTATAGGCACTCAATGGAAAACCACTTAGTCATTAAAAAAATGAAATCCTGTTATTTGCAACAGCATGGATGAACCTGGAGGACATTATATTAGGTAAAACAAGTAAGACTCAGAAAGACAAATACCACATAATCTCACTCATAAGCAGAATCTTTTAAAGTTGGTCTCATAGAAGTAGAAAATATAACAGTGGTTACCAAAGACAAGGGAAGGTATTGGGGTAGAGAGAATGGAGAGAGGATGATCAAGTACAAAGCTATAATCGGAGAAAAATAGTAAGTTCTGGTGTCTTACTGAACAATAGAATGACTATAGTCAGCAATAAATTATTGCATATGTCAAAATAGCCAGAAAAGGGTATTTTTGTATATTCTTACCATAAAAAAATCTGATGAATATTTCAGGTATTGAGTATGTTAACTACCCTTATTTGAACACCACACAATGTATACATGTAATGAAATGTCACATTGCACTCCATGATTATGTACAATTATTATGTGTCAGTTACAAATTTTTAAAAAAACTATATCGATTAACCATCAGTCCTAATTTCCCTCATCTTCCCTCCCCATCCCACCCCAAAATAACTATTCATCAAATTTTTTCTCCATAAATTTGCTTATTTTGGATAATTCATATAAATAGGTTCATATAATATGCCATCTTTTATAACTGGCTTCTTTCATTTAGCATGTCTTCAAGTTTCATTACTGTCGTAGCATATATCCAGTACCTCCTTTGTTTTTATTGCTGAATAATATTTAATTGTATGTCTAGATCTCATTTTATTTACCTATGCATCAGCTGATGAACATTTGGGTTGTTTCCTTTTTTTTTTTTTTTTTTGCCTTTTATGAACATGCTCCTATTCACATTCATGTACAAGTTTTTACAGGGACATGTGTTTTCACCTCTCTCGCTGCTTATGTACCTAAGAATAAAATTGCTGGATCATATTGAGTCTGTGTTTAACATTTTGAGGAACTGCAAGATTACTTTTTTTTTTTGAGTTGGAGTGTTACTCTGTCACCCAGACTGGAGGGCAGTGGCACGCTCCTGGCCACCGCAGCCTCGACCTGTTGTTGGGCTCCAGAGATCTTTCCGCCTCAGCCTTCCAAGGAGCCAGAACTACAGGCATGCGCTACCACACCTGGCTAATTTTTTATTTATTGTAGAGATGAGGTCTTGCCAAGTTGCCCCGGTGGGTCTCAAACCCGCGAGCTCAGGCAATCCACTCACCTCGGCCTCCCAAAGTGCTGGGATTACAGGCTGAGCCACTAAGCCTGGCCAAGATTACGTTTCAAAGGGGAATTCCTTTGTATTCTATCTTGTAGTCCTATTAGCATTATATAGGGGTTCAATTTATCCATAGCCTTGTCAATGCTTCATATTATTATTTTTGATGATAGGCATCCTAATGGTTATAAAATTTCTGGTTTGGATTTGCACTTCTCTAATGGCTAATGATTTTGAACATCATTTAATATTCTTGTTGGCCATTAGTCATTTTCTTTAGACCTTTAATATACAAGTACATCTCCTACATAAATGAAGATCACCTCCTACATAAATGAAGCCTTTTCTAATTCTGCTAGCCAGTTGTCACTTTGTTCTCTTTTGATTCATCATTGCATTCTTGTGTAGAACATAATTTAGTTATTAATTATTTTTGATGTGTAAGATACTATGCCTAGAGTACTTGGAAATATGCTTGTGAAACAGATATTTATATTTAGTCACTGAGAAGTGTACAGCCATGTCGAGGAAATAAAATATTTGTGTTCAGGTCACAAAAAAAAATTTTTAAAGATGCTTTTTCAACTGCTCAAGACAGTTTTTCAACTTGTCAACTTTGATGCCTTTTAGTGCTTCTGCCGTTTTCTTGTTTCACCTCTTCCACATCAGAAAAATATTCCCCTTTGAGGAACATCTCAACTTTGATATTATTGTCTCCTATATTGTTTTCTTAAAGTTTAAATGTTAATTTACACTTGGAGAACTTTAATTCACCTGAAATTTAATATGCATTTTTTTCTACCTCTTTTCAGAAACCCTACTTTCAAGTACTTGTATGTATCCCTGGCCTTATCTAAATTCTGATTATGATGAGAGCTCACTTCCCACATTCCATTGTGGGAACTTCTCTCACTGCTCCTCTTTACACTTACTTTCTCCTTCCTAGATAGATAAGGAATTAGTCATTGCATTTGGACATAATTATCACTTAATCAGTGGTTGTAAATCAACAGAACTCTAGTGCTAGGAAGGTAACCAATATGGGAAAGGAATTAAGTGTGGGAACATGGGCCCAAAGTGACCAATCATCTAAAATTCTATAAATGTCTTTATTATTTCAAAATATTGTTTTCTACAAGTTAGAAATGTTTCAATTAATTTTTAAAACAATACATAGAAGCTTGAACAAATGTGTCTACACTCTTGATTCATCTCTTTGGCCTTCAATATTTTCTTTGATTTATCTTTGTCTAGTCATCCTTTAGTTTCTAATCACTATTTATCTTTTAAATAAAAAAGTATATGCTATTTGAGTACAGAGACTCCCATTAGTAGCTAACACACATTCAATCTTAGGAGGGAAAAAAAAATCACTGCTCAGTAAATTCACAGTTGCATGTTAGTTGGCAGGAGATCCTATAACCATACCTTTGAACACACAGCTATTGCCACAGTCCAATATAGATGAGAGGCTAAAAAGATAATTTCATACGTCATTGTGATCAAATGCCTTCCTACCCAGTTTTGTTTCCATCCTGGCACATATTCACAGAAAATGGCAATTGGACAGATACCTCCTCCCAAAGTCCAGATATTCTCAACAATCAATAAACCAGAAGGCAGTAGTTTCTAAGATCTATTAAAATGGTATCGGTCTATGTGCTAGAGTGAGAAATTGCACATATCTCAGATATGCATTCCTATTGTCTTCTAAGGAATGCAAACTTTATTCTAAGTTTATCTGAGGCAGGCATATTGCTGTTTATTTTCCAGAACTGAGTACTTAATATCTAAGTTAGGTCTGTCCTTTTTACACCCAGTCAACTTCCTATACAAACTACTGTCTTTTTTAAATCTATAAATTAAGTATAATCATAGTGTCAATTCCAATCTAATTGTAAAATGGGGTTAATAAATCTATCCATCTGATTGAGTTCCTAACATGATCAAATGAGATTAAGATCAAAAATCGTAAAGCTCTATAAATGGAGGTATAATAAAATGAGACTGAGGGTATGAAAGCACTTGATAAATGTAAGAGTCCACTCAAACTGTATTTATTAATTATCATCTTAAGGTTTTTTTTTAAATCTGCTATTCAAATTTCTATCAGCACCTCATCCCAGGTACTATAGTGGGAAATTTTTCAGTAGAATTGTCTTTCCCATTGAAATTTTAAGTCGGTTCCTGCTTTGAGGCTATAATTGCCTTCTTGCTTTCCACAATATCCATCTCACTGAGAGATCAAGGAACTTCCACCAACAGGGCCAAATCACCTCCAGAGAAGCAGCAGATAATCCCCAGTGACATTCCAAGATCCCTTACAAAACAAAAACCTAACAACTTCAAGGTCAATTTTTGAATATTCGTCTGTATTCAGATCAGTTCATGGCTTGGTATATAGTGCCGCTATGTTTCTGTGTGGATGTTTCTTTACGTGTGAACCCTTGAATGTCTTTATTGTGGGCAGGTCTGTGTGCTTAGGGCTATGTCTACATAAGTAAGCTGTATTATTTGTATCTGTTTGTACGTCTATTGCTGTATATCTCTGTATGCCTATATCTGTGTATATCTGTGTCTGTATTGTATATATGGCATATGTATGAGTGTGTGTGCCTATGTGACTATTTTGTGAATATATCTATTTATAGTCTGTGTCTATGCCTGTAAATATCCTGAAATATGACTTTGTATCTGCAGTTATTTCTGGGGCTGTATATGTAGACTCCAATCACGTTTGTATATCTACGTTAGTGCAACTTATTTGAACCATATGTATATGCCTGAGAGTTTTTGTGTAACAAAGGCAGAGATTAAGAAACTTCTACATGGTCTAGCAATGCTCCTAAATTACTCTTTGCTGCTATCAAATGGACCTCTCAGAAAGGATGGCTATAAAACAGAACCACCTAGATGTTCTTAAGACCATACTGGTGATAAGACCTAATCCTACAAAAATTTGATTACTGTATTTTTAGGGGGTGAAGCCCAGATATCACTAATTTTTAACCCCCTCTGTTGATTCCTATATAAAGTTTGATTTAAGAATTATTATACCAGTGAAAAGGCTGAAATTCTTCATGGAAAGTGTCAATGTGCTTTGATTATGCACCACTTTACTTATATCACAGTGGGGAAGAAGACAGTATTTAAATAATTTATCTCATCTTTTAAAAAAAAGGTTTGTTTCCCCACTTACCTGATAAGGAGAGGATTTACTCACCAGATTGGAGTCTTTGAGACGACAGATCTGGATTAATCAATGAAAACAACTGAGGAGAAATGCTTCCCCCAGCCCACCTCTATGCAGCCACTATTTATTTACTCTTCTGTATACCTCAGTATAATTGAGAAGACAAAGCACTTTCTTAATTTACATATAAACTCTCTATAGCCATTGTGGGTCTATGGCAAACAAAAAGAGAATTTTTAGTATAATAAAACAAGTATTACATACAAATTTAAATGCATATTTTGAAGCATTCTTTATATATTAATGAAAAGAGGAAAGAAATTAACTGCAACAAAATTGATAGCCTTGAAGAATGGGTCTCTAAAGATAGGAGAGAAACAGAATCCAAAAGTTGAGAAGAAAGTACATAAAATTTCAAGGTGCTTAACTTTGGAGGGAGGCCTCCTTCATTTGCCTCCTCAGCAGACACTTTATTTTCAGTGAACATAACAGAAGCCCAGATGGAAAGGGACAGCATATACCTGGTCTCAATCTAATCCTACCCTCACCTCCTGCTCTCACACTTAGGGAGTTCTCCATGGGAATAATAATTTGGGCTCTGTCTCCCATGTGCATGAAACCAAGTGACTAAATAGATTTTTGATTAGGTAGATTTATAAACACTCTTTAGTTCCATTACTCTATTTATCTGTAAGAAGCAAAGAAAAGTGCTGAATATTTATGCAATAAATTATGTTTAGCAGTCTGTTGGAACTGAATGGCCAACTCAGAGCAACTGTTAACTAAAGCCAACACAAAGAGCCACAAGGAAGCTTGATAGCATCAGCCTAGGTATCACCAAGAAGATATATCTTGGGGAAAAAATATTCATGAAAAAGAAAGAGAAAAATGCTATTTCCATGATTTTCTCAATTCACATCCCAAATTGCCTAATGAAATAGGTAGAAATATTTATCACCCCAGTGTCACTGATGAGAAAACCAAAGCTCAAGAGGTCAAGTAACATGATTGAGGTCCACTGATATGTAAGTAGGAATGACCGAATTCCAGCTCAGATCATAGGACTCCAGGGTCTACATATTTAACCAATATTAATCAAAATACCACCCATTCTGCATTCACCAAGAACAACTTAATAGAGCAATTAATAAGTATAGATGGGTCCCACTTCAAATTTTCTCTTATGATGCATCTCTCTTTTATCTCACATCCCAAGTTACTTGGGTATAATAAAATACTATTGATACCCAAAAAGTTGATGAATGCACTATTCAGAAAGGTATGCAGTTGCCCTGGATATTTGTGAAACAAGAAAGAGATTACTTCATAGAATGTTGACCTGGCAAAGGTCCTAAAGACTGTGCAGTCCAGACCTTCTCATATCATATTGAGGAAACTAATTTTACCATGAAACAAAGTGATTTGTCTGGTTGCAGAGCTTATTAATGATGGAACCAAAGCTCAAGAGTATTTCCTTTATCTTTTACTCTTCTTAGTATATCATGCTGCCTTACTTCCCTCTAGAATGTCTTGACAAATACAGACTTGCTGACCACATTAACCTTTTTTCTAGGCCATTCAGCCCAAATAATTTTTGCTTCCCTGATCTATATCAAACATAATCAATAAAATATCAACACAATTTTTTTGCAGGAGACAAGAATAACTCTTCCTTTTCTTTTCCCTCAAACTCATCATCTATAACATGTAGAAAATGCTTCCAGGTATTATTATGCAAATCTAGTCATTAAAAAAGAAATTGAGTTTAGCTTGCAATATTACTTTGGCTTCTGACTTAGACAGATGGATTCTTGTGGTGTGTGTTTGGGTAGGGGAGAAGTGAACAAATGGCAGGTGCCCATATTCTATGATGAATCAGATCCCTTCATAAAACTTAGGGAAAAATGAAACAAGCAAAAAATATAAATAAGCTTCCCATAAATATGCCCCAAGTTCTGGAAGTTTAGATAATATTTAGTCATCTAGGTAAGGTTATCATTGGAAGTTAGTGATACATGTAGTCAGCTTTTTATCTGCCTCTAACTCTTCCTTATTTCTTATTCCATATACAACCTCATTGTCATCACTACCACATAGATTTTCACTTGTGACAGTCTGAAGCCAAAAAGAAAAGGCTGAAGTGTACTGTGGGAAAAATCAGTTCTGAGAAGCAAGAGTTCAAGATTACAAACATGAAAATGAAGAAAAGCAAATGTCAAGTCCTACTTTGGAAGTGATTTAAAAGACCCTAGAAAGAAATTAGTCACTTACCCAGCCTGAAAAAACCAAACTGACAGTATTTGAAGGCATTAACTATTTACACACAGAACTAGACATGTATTTTAAATAAATAAATCTAATGTTGATGTTTGTTATTGTTTAACCATTTTCTATAATGTTTTACAGAAAGGAAAATTTCATAAATTATTAAATAGAAGCTTACGATGACTTTTCTCATAAGAATATTTTGGTAGAAACTTCTTAACTATTGAGAATATGAAAGCCACTAGAATTTATCTCAAATTTTAAAAACAGGCAATTTATAAATTTGTTTGTGCTTTGGGATTTTTCAGAATTAATCTATGATAAACTTATCTTTATATTTAAAGATTTTCTATCATTTTAAGTAGATCTTTTTGAAATTAAAATATAGTTTCTCTTATTAAATATGAAGAAAAGTATTAAAATGTTAAATAGGATTATAGATTATAGAACAAGAATATTGAAAAAATAAAATATAATGATATTATTCAATATTAGCATGCTTCCATATGTAGATGTGTTCTTTTTTTAAAAAAGTACATCAAGCCAGGCCATGTTTTCTTAAACTTTGGTGCCCTCTCCTACCTTGGTGAGGTGAATCTCCTTTTTTTCTCACTCTCTCCAATTTACTTTCTAAATCAATTATCCTTTCCAAACTAAAAAAAAGTTACATCAATGTAATTAAAAGTAATTAATCAATTATTCTCTCCTTTTTGTACTATAAACATTTTCTAATTTTTTCACGATCATGATTACATATATGATCAATAAATGAAAAAAATTACACTTTGCATTTATCTTTAGCCATTATTTGTATTGCTTCCTTTATTTACTGAAATAATTTTGTCACATAGAAGAGAAGGCTGTTAAGAAACAATCCACTCTCTTGTTAAAAACATTAGGGCCAGGCTCTGTGGCTCAGCCTGTAATCCTGCGCTTTGGGAGGCCGAGGTGGGTGGATTGCCTGAGCCCGAGGACTAGAGACCCGCCTGGGCAACTTGGCGAGACCTCATCTCTACAATAAATAAATAAATAACTCAGCCGGGCGTGGTAGCCCGCGCCTGTAATTACGGCTACTCTGAAGGCTGAGGCGGAAGGATCGCCAAGCCCAGCTGGTTGAGGTTGCAGTGGCCGAGAGCGGCCACTGCACTCCAGTCTGGGCGACAGAGTGAGACTCCAACTCAATAAAACAAAACAAAACAAACAAACAAAAAAACATTAGGCATAGTATTGGGTAGTAAATAGATGGAGAGATGAAATTCACCCATGATCTTGTTCCTATGTTCCCTGTTTCTCAAACCCTCAGGGCATATATGGTCATTCTAAGTTTCTTAAAGGTATACTGAGCAGGATATGGCTACTCTGTTCCAGGTTAAGGGTTGGGAATATAAGTGTAAACTAATTTTAGTAAGAGGTGGCAAAGAATGCATTAGCTGCTGTGCACGGAATGACCATAAATTAAGAGATCCTAAATAACCTCAGTTGTTTCACAGCGTGTCTCAGTTTTGTATTCCTTGAATCCTAAGGTATACATCATTATGTAATCATTTCTCTAGGACCTATTATGTAATTATTTCTCTAGGACCTGGAGAAGCTGTAACCCAGATTCTAATAGTCCTCTTACCAACAAACTGCCCAGCTATTAGGGAAAGGCAGCATAAGATCAAAGAGAATAAAGGGCAACTTTTAGTCCACTTAATAGATGTGTTTCTCAACTCCGGGCAAACTTATTCTTTGCTACTAAAATTCTATCCAAAATATATAAGGGCTGCCTACAACTTAACTCAAGAGTAACCACAAGTAGAAAGTGAATACTAGCTCATTAATTAGCTATGCATGTATAGTATGTGCCATATTTTTTTCTTTTGGCCACTGGTCTTGCTAGAAGGTGGAACACAGACTTACCTAAAGAATCTTGACTATGGGGGATGCTCTCAGAAAAACTTTCCCTGTTTGACCAGTCTATGAAAAGAAAAAAATATGCCAAAATTAACCAAACTCAAAACTGTATAGTATGAAATATTTTAAAAATATATACTTACTTCCTTGATATACTTTCCATCTGAGGAACAGAAATTGGAGAAACAGATGAGGAAGAACAACAAAAAAAGTATGCATCAGGGTGTTTTCAGCTCCAGGTGATAGGAAAGTTGATAGATAACTGCCTAAACCTAAAGATATTGATTATTTATGTAACAGGGCATCTGAAAGGAGTTTATTCCATGGTTAGTGCCTCAACAACATAATCATAGCCCACAATAATCTTCCATTCTTTTCTTTTTTTTTTTTTGATTTGGAGTCTCAGTCTGTCGCCCAGACTGGAGTGCAGTGGCCGCTCCCGGCCACTGCAGCCTCGACCCACTCGGCTCCGGCGATCCTTCTGCCTCAGCCTTCCGAGTAGCTGGAATTACAGGCACGCGCTCCCATGCCCGGCTGATTTTTTGATTTATTGTAGAGATGAGGTCTCGCTAAGTTGCCCAGGTAGGTCTTGAACCCGCGGGCTCAGGCAATCCACTCACCTCAGCCTCCCAAAGTGCAGGATTACATGCTGAGCCACCGAGTCCAGCTATGCTGAGCCACCGAGTCCAGCTATTCTTCCATTCTTATTGACGTTTTCCGTCTTCTCAAAATGGCACTTCTCACAGTGTCAGGGATTTAAGGCAAGAAGGGCAAATAGATAGCATGTAAAAACTTTCCTTTCACACCTGACTTCTATTAGTAATCACAATGTTTCCCAGAATCCACTTAACAGATGCCTCATTTCTCCTTGTCCAGAATTGAGTCACTTGTACAACCCTAAGTTTGCAAAGGAATTTCAGGAGTAAATATTTGGCAAAAGGTAACAGAATTATAATCATATCCCTTAGAAAATGATAGTCTTTTAGCAAGAAGTTGCAGAAAGAGGCAAAAAATTACTTTAGTCAATTATCCTTGATTTATTTTAAAACTATCTGTGATCCACTGAGATAAAAGCTGATGTCAGCCTGAAACCATGATGATTGGGTCCTCATCTAATTTACAATTTGAATATCAAACAAGAAAAAAGTCATTTAAGCAAGGTATTTTCAATGGGTTACATAGAACAATTGGCCGGCAAGATGGCCTAGAAAAAAATTAATTTGGTGACTACCATATTAAGTGATTTGGTAAACCTGTAGTGAAGGTTTAACAAATTCTTAATCTGGCGTTTCTCAAGTACATGTATTTATAATCTATTTACAAAATCTAGTGTTTTATGTGACATCTATGGGACCCATTCTGAAGTATATTTCTCTTTTTTTTGTTAGTTCAAGCTATAGACAAGTTTTTGTGTGTGTGTGTGTTGGGGGGGTTGTTATATTCCTAGGAAAGACCATCTGATATTATTGATATTCTCACTAAGGGCTCACAGTGATGTCCATCAAAAAGTGTTTGAGCTATCTTATTTTCTTTGTCTCTGAACAGGCAAGTTATAAATCAGGAATGAGTAGGCAATCATAACTTTCAGTTAACAAAGATCTGACAGAAACATAAGTTTCACTACACAAAGGCAAAACAGAGTATCAAGCTACTGGCACCTAGAATTATAATGTGAAACAAGTAAATACTGTTTGGCAGATAATAAATACTGTTTGCTGAGACTTAGAAAATTGCAAAAACTGGAGACAGTCGACTCATCTGTTAATTTCAGTGAATAGTTTTATGTGGAATTTCTCTTTCTCCAAATACTTATTATGTTTTCAGGAAAATAAAAAAGTCATGGAAACAGACAAGTTCTGAAATTATAACATTTTCCACCTTCATATACCCTTTTCACCCTCCTCAACTCTCACTATTCATTATACTAAAGTTGTCAATCCCCAGGTTTGTTGGAGTTTAAGAATAATGAATGGGTTCTCATACTCCTCTAGGGCTCATTAATGTCATTTCCAACATTCGTGGCTTCCAATCTAATGGATGAAACAAAGTAAGTTCTCATTTAAGTATACTAATTCCATTTTACAGTGAAAATTTCTAACTACAATCATTTGCTGGCTCAAAGAGACAGAGACAAGATTCTATGCATACCATCAGATTATTACAGAAACTTTCAACACACAGCTCATGCAGAAATATTCACACAATGCACTGTTTCCGAGGAACACAATTTTAGGTATTCTTTAAGCAGTACCAGTTTGATACACACTCAGATATCAGAACTCTTTATCATGATGTACTTTTTTCAGCATATAAACCTTATTTTTCTATCAAAAAGGCCAATGTCCCGGGACTTAGTAGCATTTTACTGCATTAAATACACTAGGCTATCAGGTATGAATTTTGAGGCTTGGACTTTATAAATATAAATATATATACAACAACACATCCGCTTCCTCCGGAGACGTCTAGTTCCAAGAGACTAATTATAAATGCTTTTCTCTGTTCCTTTATTTTCCATGGGTGTCATCCTCATCCTGATACTAGCCTATGTAGGCCTACTGGAGAGCACTCACATACCTGTTAGAAAGAAAAATAGTGATGAAGATTAGAAACATCTTATTGCCCAATGAATGAACCTACCTGTTCAATACTTCCTTCCCAGGAGCATACACCAGTATGATCCATGAACCCATAGATAATCAAAGACAGCATTTGACAGTCTATCTTAACCAGAATTCCCCCCACCCCATTCCTGGCTCATGAAGTACTGCCTAAGCCCAAGTAAAGCCCACTGGCTTCAAGAAGATAAGTGGTTTATCTAAAGATATCCAGATGCTAAGGGATAGATTTGGAACAGATCACAGGCCTGACTCCAAAGGTCATGTATATTCTTAATTGCTTCAGTGAACAATAAGATTGGGTACTGGTTCTAGTAAGAGGCAGAGCTGGAATTCTAACCCAGGCAATCTGAGTTCAGAGCCTACCTGCTTTTCCACTTTACAGCTATGGTCTCCAGAAAGTATACAAGAGTTGTTGTCAAAATGGCTAAAGAAATCATATCTACTCACATGATTTCCCCCCTCAGGTTATCATTGAGGCAGTGAGAGGAAATGAGGGGCAATGAGGAGGTGAGAAGGGAGTTTATACAATCAGGCTGCCTGAAGTTAATGTCTCCAAAAAAGAGAAAATTTGATTGGCAGTCACCAACCCATATTTTAGGCAAAGATTAGGTAGGAAGTTAAATTCCAGACCTCAGGTGAATAAAAGGGTCAAAAGTTTTATCACATTAAAAAGTGATACCTTGCCTTCACGGTGCCATATTCACAGAACAAAAATGTCAAGCAAAGTGCTCCTCTTGCTTTGGATCCTAGAAAACCAGATTCTAAATGATAGCCAGTTATTTTCTGGAAAATAGAAATAGCTCCCTTTTCCTATGAAGGTGCTAGATAGGTGTTAGATACCAAGAAAACAAACCATATTTTTTAAAAGTCACAACAAACATGTCCACTTTAATTGGTATGGTTTTTAGAAATGCTAATTTCCATGTCTGTATTAAAAACAGCTATGAGAATTTTAAAAATTTCCGTAAAGACATTTGTGCTGCCATTGCTAATTTAGCTATAACACTTCATTGATCTAGTAGTGAATTTCTTGAAAATATTGTAATCTCTCCTCATTTCCCAGCATCATCTCATTTCATTTTCACAACCCTCTTAGTTATCAATGCACCTAGTAATGAACCTTTATAGAAATTGAAGTGCTTCAAGATTAATTATTTACTGACAATACTTTGGGTAAAACATATCTTCTCAAGGTTATGTTATATATAAACTCTTTTATGCTTAGTTGCACAATTTTTCTGTACTTTGTTTATTTTTCAAACTCATACTAACCATAAAAGAACTTCAGTCCATACTTACTAGAAGAAATCCCTCACTGCTCTAGATTTTTATAGGCTTTTGGATAAAATTTTCTTATGTCATTTACATTTTGCCTCACTGTCAAGCAATTTATGTATATCATATCTTCTCTGCCAGACCACACCCTCTTTGAAAATACCTTGGAAATTGTTTATATTCTTAGCTTCCAAAATGTCAAGAGCAGAGTTGAACACATAGAACTAATGTATCTATTATGGCTCAATCAAAATCACTAAATACAATAATTTAAGTTAGTATTAATATTCAAATCATGTTGGTGATTAGTCATCACCTAAACAACTTTAAATTATATAGTTTAGTAGTTAAAATTGAGACCATACTGTCAGCCTTAAGTTTGAGTTCCTGCGTAAGCACTTATTGTGAATCTTAGTGTAGCAATCTATGTCATGTCTCAGTTTCTTCTTTTGTAAATTAAGACTATAAATAGGATATGGTAATTTGGATTTTGTTAAGAATTAAATGTGATGACCCATTAAATTACCAGCATCATTTTTCTCAGACCTGGAAATGACAATACAGAAATTCATATGAAAACATAAGCAACCTCGATGAGCCAAAATAATCCTCTGCAAAAATAAACTAAGTGAAAGTTATCACACTTTCAGACTTTAAACTTTATTTTGAGATTATAATAATCAAACAGCCTGGTATTAATACAAGGAAAGGCATAAAAATCAATGGAACAGGATAGAGATTCTGGAAGTAAAACCTCAATTTTTCAACCAACTCATCTTCAGCAAAGCCTCCACTAACAACCACTGGGGAGAAGAGAATTTATTTAGTAAATGGTGCTGGGAAAACTGGCTGACCATATGCAGACAATTAAAACAAGACCTCTACCTACCACCTTACACAAAAATCAACTCTAAATGAATCAAAGACCTAAATGTAAAACTTCAAACTATAAGAATCTTAGAAAATGCAGGAGACACTCTTATGGAAATTGGAACTGGCAACCAATCCCTGATCAAAATCCCAGATGCCCATGCCATAAGAAATAAAACAGACAAGTGGGACCTCATCAAACTGAAAAGCTTCTGTAGTGCAAAAGAAGCCATAGAGAGGTCTGGGAGACAGCCCACAGACTGGGAAAAAATATTTGCCAACTGTATGTCTGACAAAGGCCTAACATCTAGAATCTACAAGGAGCTCAAACATGCCAAAAAGAGAAAAACAAATAGCCCCATTACAAAATGGTCAAAAGATATGATTAGACACTTCTCAAAAGAAGGCATCAGAGCAGCCAACCAATACATGAAAAAATGCTCAGCCTCACTGATCACTAAAAAAATGCAAATTAAAACCAATCTGAGATGCCACCTAACTCCAGTCAAGATGGCCATCATCAATAACTCAAAAAATAACAGATGCTGGATAGGATGAGGGGAAAAAGGAACACCTCTACACTGTTGGTAGGAATGTAAACTGGTACTTCTGCGGAAAACAGTGTGATGACTCCTAAAAGATCTAAAAACTGACTTTTCATACTACCCAGCAATCCCCCTTCTGGGAATATACCCAGAGGAACTCAAATCACTCTACAAAAAAAGATACCTGCATACACATGTTTATTGCAGCACTATTTACAATAGCAAAAACACCAATCAACTGTGCTACCCATCAAAACTGGACTGGATTTAAAAAATGTGGTACATATACTTGATGGAATATTATGCAGCCATAAAGAAGGACAAAATTATGAACTTTTCAGCAACTTGGATGGATTTAGAGTCTATAATACTCACTGATCTATCACTGAAACAAAGAACTGAGTACAACATGTTCCCGCTTATAAGCAGACCCTGAACAATCATCATAATACCATAAGAAAGGGATTGGCAGTAGCGGGACACTGCCAGGTGGGGGCAGCGGGGAGCACACTTCATCAATAAGGGTACTTGATCTCAAACCAGGTGAAGTGGAAACAAAAGTGAGGTTCAAACTTTACCTGTACAATGACCATTTGTACACTTAATCCTGAATTATAACCCACATCTTTAAAAATAACTAAATAAATTTTTTTGAAAATGTGATGATGTTGCTAATGTTTCCCCATGGCTTTCAATAGCCATTTAAAATTGGCTATTCTTTTTTCAGTTAAAAACGAAAGACCAAAACATGAACTCTACCTCTTCTTTTTCCTACCTCCTTCTCTTTTTCTCCCTCCTCCCTCTTTCCTCTCCCCCTCTCCCTCTTTGTTCAGTTTGGGTGGAGAAAGAAAGACCTGCCCAGTTCTTGTTTGGCCTCCCTAGATAAGGAATTTTAATAAAAAGGAAGCTGGTACTGCCCTGGTTCATGTTCTTGACCAGCGCCCTGAGCATCATTCTGACTCTGTCTTTTATATGTGATGCTGATGGATGGTGAAGAAACATATTTTCTCCTTTCAAAGCTTCCCCCAGATTCTGGGTAGTTTTCCCTCCCTTGATTAAAAGAGGACAGAGCACTAGATTCATACAAACAGCCAGCCAGGCTACAGCCAAGTATGCCATTCTTTGTTTTAATTCATTATTTTGGGAGACTCTGGAGTCAGCTATGCTGGCTTCAATACTTGACTTTCACTTAATAGCTATAGCATTTAAAGTTAGTTTACTGACTCCCTTGGTGCCTCAGTTTCTTCATCTCTAAAACATAGAAAATGATGGCGCCAAATGTGGAGATTGTTTCTTGTGAAAACTAAAAGAGATAATTCAATAAAGCTTGATTCTTGTTTTCAAGCGGGCCTGATAAGTAAACTCTTAGTTCTTTATTATTAACTATGCAAACTCAAGAAAAATCTTTTATCTCAGAGCCTTATCTATAAAGTGGGATTGACAGTAGTACCTCATGGAGTTCTTGCAAGGAATAAATACAACAAAAATATATCACTGGATTTTGTCTAGCACATAATAAGTATTCATCATGTATTTATATTACAATGTTTTATATGCAGTCTAGCACTGAGGAATGAGCACTATATTAGAGATCGAGAGATCCAAGTTCTAGCTGCCATGCTGATTCCTGACTGGGTAATCTTGGGCAAGTCAAAATTGTAAAGGTGGCCAAGTTTTTCTCGGGTTTCTCTGTATTTCACCTTTTCACCTCTTAAACCTCCAATTTGTCTCCTTTCCTCAAAATATCATGCATAGTATCTATCTAGTACTATCATGCATAGTAACTACTAAATTAAGTTGTAATACCTAAAAAGGAAACTGTGTGTTCTATGTGAGGACCTGTAAAACCAAGTATCAGTCTGGGATCCTTCTAAGGAATTTTTCCATCTTCCACATTTCTAAGTGATTTATGTATGACCATTTGATGAGTGTTCCTGCACTTGGTGTTTCTGTATGTGGCACTGCCATTGCTTACTGTAACAGTGAAGATCAGTCAGGAGAGCGGAGCCACTACAGGCATTGTCAGAACTAGGGGCTTACTAAAGAAATTAGAACTTGCACATCCCTGGGGGGAGGTGGAAAAGTAAACACCTGGAAAAGGATATTCAGAGGATCCGAGAATGTCATTGTCCACAATGGTCTGAAGCACGGTGTGGTTGCTACTTTCAGGAAAAAATATCAGAATTTGTATATACCAGACAGTGGCATAGAAATACAAAGAGGGAACTCCCAAAACAATCCTTTGTGTTCATGCACTTATTTGGCCTGGAAACCACTGTTGGTCAAAGAAACCAGTAGAGAAGCTGCAGAGGGAGATACAGAAGCTGAGAGAAGTCTGGCGCTCCCATTGCTCCGAAGCTGAGAAGGGGGCAAGACGGTTTATATCTCGAATGGACAAGTGTTGGACAGCCAGAGTTAGTCTCCATGGAGATTATCTTTGATAACAGATTTCTTCTGGGGAGTAGCCAAGTTTGTGGTTTTGTGTTTTAAAACTCTGCTTCAGCAAGATGTGAAAAAAGAAGAGGCCCATCTGACTCCAGATATGATGATGGAAGAGGGCCACCAGGAAACTCTCCTCAAAGAATGGGTCAAATAAATCATCTGCATGTCCCCAGTCTCCCTCCAATGACTTGTGGATGAGGAAGGTAAACGTCTGTTCTGAGAAGCAGACAGCTGGGCATACACATTCATAGCAGAAGGAAATCATCAAGAAGTGAATGGCTGACCATGCTGGACAAGTAGAAGAATGCGTATGTCTAGGCGAGGATTGCTCTGTGTCTTCACAGATGAATGAGGTCATGCTGGCTTTTCCCTCTTCAAGGAACTGGCCTGACTGACATGCAGTTCAATAAATGCACATGTTTGTCTCATCATCTTTTTGTACAATTTATTAACGTATGAATATAGTTTTAATACGTAAAAATGTTTAGGCTGCAGAAGTGATTCCTCATCTTTATATAATTAAATCACAAAAAGACTCTTGAATTTGAAGAAAATTAATAAAAAGCTGTGTATTAAAAAAAAGAAAGAAAGAGAAGCTGCAACCTGGAGCCCACCAGACACCTGTGCACCTGTCTGACCACCGCACCCTTCAGATGATAATAATAGCTTCTTATTTGCCTTCCAAATCCAATGCAAATTCCTCATTTTAGGAACTGTAGTTCCTAGCTTTTCAGGTGTGATATAACCAAATCCAGCTCCCCGTTTTTGTGCCTCATGCTGTATTTATTTTCTTTAGAGAAAGATAACGTGATTCTCCAAAGCTATCCCCATTTCTTGGCAGAGAAAAGGCACTCAGTAAATACATGCTGCATGGCAAGTCAGGCCAATTTTCTAGAAATCATTCTGAGGTATCACTGGACCTATATCTCATCAGAATTTATGTCAAACACCAGCCCTAGAGTTGATTCAACCTTCTAACACCATTTTCTTCCCTGACTTACAATTTAAAAAAAAGAGAGATGGTCTTGAATGGCATTTTGTCTGAGAGAAAAATACCATTGTTCTTTTTAATGAGAAGAAATTTACATAAAGCCAATATTTTCTATATAATCAAGAAAATAAAACCAACTTTCAAATTGCACAAAAGTTTGATAAAGCTGAAGCTTTTGTACATTTGGGAATGGCTTGGTCTAGAAAAACAGAAAAAAGGAAAGCAGTGTGCACAGGTTATGTGATCTGGAAACCAAAACCCTTATATCTGTCAATGCTTCTGGGTTTCTAGAGATGACACAGAGGGAAAAGGGAAATAAAATAAAGAAGAAATAAAACTAAGCTTCTGGAAAGACATAGGAAAACATGAATAATTATTTCACTCAACCAACAAAAACTTGAGAAGTAATAAAAGGAAGAAAAACAATAAAATAAAATAAAACTCAAAAATGAACTGGAAACAAACCTAGGGTCTGCCATTGACTTACCTGGTGACTTTGTCAGAGATAAAACTTCCTCCATCATTAACAAAAGGTCCAAAGTTAGTTCAAATATTTTATAATCCCTTCCAGCTCTATCTGATACCATAAGACTTTAACTATAATATTTAATCAAATGAAAATTTAGTAACAAGGGTGCATGCATTTTCCAAGGCCAATTTCAATCATCCTTTAATTATAAAATCATGGACCCAGATTGTTCCAAAGTCACACCAAAGTCTGCTATGAAGTACTAAGCTGGGGTATGTAACTTCTTAAGAAGAAAAGAAGGAAGGGAAAGAAAGGGTGAATAAAATTAAAACACAAGCACAGGAAAGTAACAGAGAAGGACGAGGGATGGGAAAATTGGCCAATAGAAATCTTAATGGAATGGGTTTGAAAAATTATTATGCTCAATTTTCCTTGCCACCTCAGACTATGTAAGTGTATAGAAACAAGAGAGATATGAGAATAAAAACACTATAATACATATACTCACACACAGCATTTTAAGAACAAAATCTGTGTTATTCTGATTTTCAAAAATGGGAGAAAATATTTAATTCCAATTGATGAATCTGATAATATTCGAATGAAATGTGTTTGCTTTGGACAAACATCAGTGACAAGGAACATGCTGGATAGATTCACATTTGATTAAAACTCATATCAATGTGGTAACCTTGAAAGCTGTTTCTAAGATTTGCTTCAAGTTATTTTACTTGACTATGTCTGGTGCAATACTTAATGTCACTATGTCAGTCACTTAATATAGTAAGCTTTTTATCACACTAAGATGCAATTTTAAAACCAAGCTAAACAGTCATTATGTAAGTGGAAAAAATCAAAATTCAGAACAAAAAAAATACTTACAAGTACAATTCAGTAATATGTACCCAATATAAAGTTTAACAAAATATACTTACCTTTTAATTTAGTGATTCGAACTTCAGTATTCTATCCTAAGAAAAATATTAGGCAAGAGCTAATGATATAACACTAACATTTCTCACTACAGCTTTACTTAAAATAGTACATAATAGAATCGGCATGCCAAGGGTAAAAAATTAGTTTTAGTGTAACAAATTAACAAAATATTTTTAAAACATAAAATATAATTTTTGACACCATTGAATGACCATGATATTTGATAAGCGGAGGCGGGAAGGAAGCTACAAATCAATATTGCAGGATGATGCTATTTTTTTGCTAAAATATTCATTGATTGACTGATTAATTAAGCGTAATCACAAAGGAAGTAGCACATGATTGCATGAATTTTTGTAAGTTGAACCTGACTAATTTAGCTGTGGAAATCTCTGTACTCATGTTGGAAAGAGTGTTCTTTTGCCTAAAATCTAAAATATTCATGCCGCAGCATCTGTTGCAAGAGGATCAGGAAATACAAATGGAATTATAAATCAGAACAAGAAATGAAGTGAGCAAAAATCTGGCAAATAAATAAATACAAAAGTCTGTGGGAACCAATGAAAAAATAACCAGGAGAGAACCGGAAAGCAAGAGATCTGAGGGTGAATAGTGCCGGCCTGCACCAATAGTGTGAAACCTTTTAAGGATGTTTTAAAATCGTAAGTGGAAGTGGTGGGTGAGTAGAGATATTAGAGAGGCATTCATTTGAATCATAAGCAATATATATATTAAATACAGATATAAGAAATGATTTCTGTCTTTTAAGTTTGCATGTCACTTTTTGATCTAGAATTTATCAAACGGAATCTTACCTTACAGTGTTCTGGTGGGCTATATGAAACAGCCATTATCAGTCCCATTTTACAGATGAGAAAATGTCACTTGTTATGTTACCCACAATGATAGCAATAGCAATCTCCCACAGCATAAGAAGAAACACCTAAACTGGCCTGGAAAGGCTTTATGAAGATCATGTAATTTGGAGAGTCCAGGTTGGCTGAAACTTACAGCTTTAGGGTAAATTCCATGAGGGTAGGGACTGTACCAGTGATGTGCATTATTAAATCACCAACACTGAAACAGTAAATACTCAATGAACTGCGAATAAAGAAAAAAAGAGGGATTTTAAAAAATACATGAATGAAATGTTGCTGACTGCAGATGTCAGCCAAGTATTGACTTCTTCAGACCAGGGTCTACCCTCCATTCTTTGACCACATGTCAAGGAGGAACAAACAACCCCCTAGATAACCTGATGACATGCAGTTTGGACTCTTCCCACTGAACTGAGGGGACATGAGAAGGGCATTCACCTCTTTCAGTAAGCAAATATTTATCAAATACCCACTGAAGCACAAGTGCTGCTCTGAATGCTTTATTTTCCTGACTTGACTCAGGCCCTCTTATGGTTCCCCTGAACCACATCAGGGCCCTGTCGCCCTTGACAAACAGCTGTATAGTCAGTTCTCCAGCCAGGAGATGCCAGTGAATAAGGGTACTCACTCCAGAACCTCAGATTCTAGTACATCAAGGTTTCTTATACTCATGAGTGAATACACCAATCTTCCCTTTCTCCCCATCTACACATGGGTCTGGAAATGGGTCAATCGCTGGAAGAAAGAAAACAGAAAACAGAATCTTAGTTGTTTCCTCATTGAAGCCAGAATAAGAGTCAATGGAATACAAAGATCTGGAAGAAATCTTACAGTTCCAGACTTCTTCAGAAACAAATGGCTAAAAGAGTAAATGGCTTGCCTCAGGCCACATGCTAGTAAACAGCAGCTCCTTCTCAGTATCCTACCATTATATTCACTTTTTCTCTACCCCTGAACAGAGGGACATGGGAGGCACTGACCCTTTCAAAGGCAGCCATGTGTATCCATGTGTATCCCCAGGAACAAAGGACTCCTTGCTTAAAATGAAAATGCCTGTTAGGGGAGTGGAAGAAGTTGCTTCCAGACTTGCCCTCCAAGGCATAATGGATCCCTGGTGACTCCCTAAGAGCTGGAGAAGCATCAAGCATGAAGAAATCATGATCTTTAAAAAGCTTCCCGGCTGGGCTCCGTAGCTCAGCCTGTAATCCCGCACTTTGGGAGGCTGAGGTGAGTGAATTGCCTGAGCCCGTAGGTTCGAGACCCACCTGGGCAACTTGCGAGACCTCATCTCTATAATAAATCAAAAAATTAGCCAGGCATGGTAGCGCACGCCTGTAGTTCCAGCTACTTGGAAGGCTGAGGTGGAAGGATTGCCGGAGCCCAGCAGGTCGAGGCTGTGGTGGACGGGAGCGGCCACTGCACTCCAGTCTAAGTGACAGAGTGAGACTCCAACTCAAGAAATAAAAATAAATAAAAAAATGAAAAAGCTTCCCTGTCAACTGTTATTTTAACATTTATTTCTAAATGCAGCTTAACCACTCCACACTAACAGCTGCAATCAAAGCATGTAAAATGCCTGCTCCTGTCAGCAGAAAATACAGTCGGCCCTCTGTATCCATGGGTTCAGCATCCTTGGGGTCAATCAACCCAAACAAAAAGTATTTGGAAAAAAGAAACCAAAAATACAACAATAAAAAATATTACAAATAAAAATACAATATAACAACCATCTATGTTATTAAGTATTATAAGTAATCTAGAGATGACTTAAAAGTTAAATGAAAGTACTACCCAATTTTATATAAGAAACTTGAGCATCCTTGGATTTTAGTATCCATGAGGGTCCTGGAACTAATTCCCTGTGGATGCCAAGGGACAATTGGATGGACTTTGACAGGAGAGTTATACTAGGTGCTTCATGGGCCTTAAATGTCAATTCTTAAAAATGAGCTGCAGGAGAGTTTATATGCAGACTATGGGACTCTACAAATGAGTTCATGCTGTATCCAGAGCTAAACCTGGAATACCAGGAACAAGAAAGAGAATGAAAAAAAGGAACATAAGAAACAGAGGAAAGAAAACGTGCTTCTGACTTCGGGAAGGTTATGAAAGTAGCGAGCTGTTGCTCCCATTAAATACAAGGTCTTATACTTTAATTCAAAAGTCTGACAATAAAATATTATCTCCTTAAGATTCTATGCAGTTTTAAAAATGTCTTCCCAAATAATTTCTGAAGATATTGCATATAATTCTCACCACTTCTAGAACAATGAAACAGCTTTCATTATTTTCCTTTGAAAAGAAAATGCACAGGAATATACAATGTGACTTGCCCAAGGTCAGTTCTCAGGGTTATAGTAATAAAGCTGGATTTTACACCTGGCTCTCTTGCCTCCCAGCCCTGTGTTCTTCTATTAGAGCAGGGCTTGGCAAACTACATCCCTGGGCCAAATCTGGCCCACAGTCTATATTTACAAATAAACCTTTATTGGAACACAGTCAGTCTATGGGTGCTTCAGAACTACACAGCAGAAGTCAGTAATTGTGATAGAGACCATTTTATGCTCCATAGTACTTAAAATATTTACTAACTGGCCCCTTAAAGAAAAAGTTTATTGATCCCTGCTGCACACCTACTTACTTCCTCCAAGGTCATTACAAAGCCTTTCAAACCAGAGGTCTACCTCTGATAATGGCTCAAGGGGTGGTTTAATGAAGAATTACTGGTTCTATTACAACAGTTTTCAAATTTATCATGACTCCACACATCCTCTGTGGAATGATTCATTTGTAAACTTGTCTTTAAAAGTTTCTTCAGTCTCAGCTCATGAATTGAACCAAGCACCTATCATATCCAAAGGTTTGTCTCACTTGAATTTTATTTCTTCAGTAAAGATTTGTGGCTCTAAAACATACCTTTTATTTAGCCATATGTATGATCTATGATTTCATTGATCTGAATCTAGAATCCTCCCACCTGGTGCATCTCTCTTCCAACCCTGAGGTTAGTTCAATCCAACCTTCCCTTGTAAGCCCTATGACCCAGCTGCTGATCTCTCACTCAGGACAATCTGTATCTTCCTTGCAGAATGTAAAACTTTCTCACCCAGCTGCATAAGAAAATGCATCATGCTATTTTCCCACAGATTCAGATATTTATTAGCAGGGGCCTCATATGCTTTCCCTCAGAATAAAGAAAAGCATCAAGAAAAGCCCTAAGAGATGACGGAAGGGAGAGAAGTAAAAACAGAGAGAGAAAGGGAAGATATTTCCTGAATTATATTATAACTGTGACGTTTTTGTTAGTTTTTCTACCAGACTACCAGCTCAAAAAAGAGAAGACCACGACTGGCTTTGTTCATCAACTTTCTACCCTGGAACAGTACCTGACACATAGCAGGCATTCAATGAATATAAACTGAAAAATGAATAAAGTTAAGCAGAATCAAGCTTTGCTAAGGATTCAGAAGGGTAATTTTAGCCTGAAATACATAACTTTGGCAGCAATTACAACCATGGTATCTGCCAGCATTTTACTTTTCTTGTAAAAAATATCAGGCTAGAATTTTAAACCAGTCTCAGCAGAAGAGAGACACAGGACTCAGCAGGGGAGAAAGAAACACTATAAAAAAAAATCTTGCCTTTCTTTATGCAATAGATATTTTCTTATAAATAAATTCTCATTTACAAGGATTAACTTCTTCTAGAAGCCAAAAGTTCACATAAAAAAATTAACTTCTTAAATTAAATTAAATTTCCTCACTTGCATTTCTTTCAGAGTATTTTTTTTAAAGCACAGGCAACAATTTTGAACAATAAAGACACATCAGGTCATACTAGCATGTACTGTCAAGCTTTTTGAGTCTGAATGGTTAAGCTCAATATTTTCTCTTACTTTGTATCTAGTAGCATAATGAAGAATTTAATATTTTATTATGGGTGTATATGTTTGAATAAGCAAATCAAATTGAAATATGCCAAGATGTTAAGTTTTGATAAAAATGTTCTTGGGTAAGCAAGTGTCCATTATGATACTTTATAATGCTATATATATGATAAAAATATTTATTTTTTAAAGATTATGTAAATCTAGTAAAGCACATTAAATTTAACATTGAATACGTTTTGGAAGTGGAAATAGAGTAGGGGGATAATTTTTTAGTTTTACACTTCATTTTACTCCTTTTATAATTTTAAACTTATTACAAAATGTATTCTCTGTCCTCTCCTTATCTCATTTTCTCTCTCTGAAAGCCGAGGTTTATATAGAAGTAAATAATCCACCAGCCACAAAGCAAAGGGAGATACTGGGTCTTCCTTATTCTCCACTGGCTGCCTTAGAATGAAAACTCTCCTAGGATATTTTACACTTTTTGAGACTGCTTTTCTGAATATTAATGTTAACATCATTTCCCATAGTTATAGAAAAAAGAATGGAAAACAAAGAGAGACAGTTCATAGTAGATTTTCTTAGGGATAGTCCCAGGAAAACACCCCAATCTGGGTACCAGCTTCACACTTTCACTTGTCCCTTTCAGAATTCAGCTTCACGATGTTTTATGCCACCATCACTAAAGATTTGCAAATAAAATTTCATAAGCCCATTACTAAGAGAAAGAGAAGGAGAACTGTCCCAGGAAAAGACAACTGAAACAGTATCTCAAGAATCTTCTAGCTACTTAGAGGAGAGAAAATAAGATTAGATAAAAAATAAGAGTATGCAAATAAAATAAGCATCAGTTATTTCTAGTTCTTCAAATCACTGTGACACATTCTAAAGGTAGAAGAATCACAGATCATGATAATCTCTAAGGTCTTTTCCTATCTAATGATTCGATATGTACTTTCTAAGGCAATAACATGGATTCTGCAATAATGATTTGTGAGGTTTATGTAACAGTCCATTGAGCATTGCCAACTCCTTCTTATCATTCATACTCCACTAAATATCTCGTCTTCAGAAAATGGTTCCTTAACCACTCAAATTAATGTAACCTCCTCTGTCATTCTCTATCATGTCACTTTATTATCTTTGCATAATTTACCATCATCCAAAATTATCCACTTTATGCATATATATTTATCTTCTGTCCTTTTCTATCAACAATTTTAGCATTTGTAGAATAAATGAGTTAGTGAGTGAAGTATATTTTGTATATTGATCAATAATCGCAAAGCCCTATGGATGAGAGAAGTGAAGTGACTTTCTCAGGGTCATTGACTTATTTAATAGCCACATGAACAATAAGATCAAACTTGTTCCCTTTGACCCCAAAGCTCATGCTTTTTTCACTGCACCACACTCACTATAAGCATTAGCATCGATATAGTTGCTTCACCCATCTCTACCTACTGGCTAAGTCAACATGCACAATGGAGGCTGTTGTTGTATCTGTGTGCTGTATCCCTGCCACACCTATATTCTTCCTTTTCAGATCCTATTCTCATAAACAAATGATTTGTCTTAGACCCAGGAAACTGGTAATTAGTTTCTGCTGCCACTACCAACACAATGCTTGGCATACTTGTTGTGCTCAAAATATGTTGAATGAACTCAGTTACAGTTATGATGATGGTCAACATAGCACAGTATTTTACCACATGTGGGAAGTTTTAAGGACAGTATCTTCCTAAATTTCTGCAACATTCCTGGACAGATGAAGAACTGAGGCTCAAGACAGGCTCGGTGGCTCAGCCGGTAATCCCGTGCTTTGGGAGGCTGAGGTGAGTGGATTGCCTGAGCTCGTGGATTCGAGACCCACCTGGGCAACTTGGCAAGACCTCATCTCTACAATAAATCAAAAAATTAGCCGGACATGGTAGTGCACGCCTGTAATTCCAGCTACTTGGAAGGCTGAGGCGGAAGGATCACCGGAGCGCAGCAGGTCGAGGCTGCAGTGGCCGGCAGCGGCCACTGCACTCCAGTCTGGGCAACAGAGTAAGACTCCAACTCAAAAAAAAAAAAGAACTGAGGCTCAGAAAGCCCTTCTGGGTGGTAAAGTCTGGCTAGAACTAGTGTGTTTCTTTTCTTTTTCTGTTGTGAATTAATTTAATTGCATTACAAATGTTTAATATAATCTCGCTGAAAAGGGTCAAGGAGAAAGAGTTAATCTATGTAACTCTGGGAAATAGTATTTTGGACTGGATTCTTAAAGACAAAAATAAGACATTAAAGACAAAAATACCTGCACGAAACACCGCACTCTAGTTGGCAATTTTATCACAGGAGTGTGGTTTAGAAATTCTAAAACTACCTTATGTAGACTAGAATGGAACCAATAAGTAAATAAATAATAGTAGATAATGGGAGCCAATTTTTCACTATTGGGAAAAAGAAGTTACAATAAGCAAGAATGGAAGGATAGAATGAATCTCATATGCTAAATTAGGTTCAGTGATATATCTCAAGAAGAGAAAACACAACTCCCCACTACTTAAGTATGGGCTATGTATAGGGATCTCTTTACAAATAATAAAATTTGGAAAGAGAAAAAAAGTCACTTCACAGCAGAGAAATCTGACAAACACTACCTAAACCAGGTATTTAAGATGAATATCAACAGAGATAATTCATGTTAACAGTATGTACCTATAATATCAAGTGATGAAAATGGCACTTTACTTCTGTTGTCTTCCTCCTCAAGACACATAAATATATAAAAATGAAAAAAAACAGATATATCTTAATTAAAGAACATTTTATAAGATACCTGACCAGTACACCTCCAAAGTTCCCATGTCCTCAAAAGCAATGCAATTCAGAGAAAATTTTCACAACCAGGAGGAGTGTAAGGAAACATCACAACTAAATGCAATGAGGTACCTGGAAGAGATTGTGGAACAAAAAAAGTTACTTTGAATAAATACTTAAAGTCTGAATAAAGTATGTACTTTAGTTAATAATAATTTATCAACATTATTGCATTAATCATGGCAAATATACCATACTAATGTAAAATGTAATAATGGCAGAAGCTGAATGTAAGGTAAATAGGAATTCTTTGTAACTGTGTCTTCTCAATTTTTCTGTATTGCTCTAAAACAAAAATTATTTTAAAAATCTGTAATCTCAATCTATTCCTGAGGTGAATACCGATTGATAAACATTCTACAAAATAGCTGATGAGTACTTTTCAAAAGTACTAATGTCATGAAGAGCAAGAACAGACTGAAACTGTCACAAACTGGAGGAGACTGAGGGGATATAACACGAAAATGCAACTAGTATCTTGGATTAAATCAATAAAAGACATAGTGGAAAGGCTGTAAATAAACAAATAATGTCTGTAGCATAGTCAGTAATATTTTACTGTGAAAGTTGTCAGAATCAACATGGAGTCACTTGTGCTACAATCTTGACAAATGAAGATAGAGAAAGCCATATCACACATGTATACTTGATAACAAGAACTATCACAAATGACTGCAAAAAACTACAACCTTGAACAAAAGCAACCTTACACAGAAAATATTTTTGCAAGGACATCTGCCCAGCAAATGCCTGTCAGCCTCAGACTGGAGCCACTCTTTTTATTATTGATATTTGTAGCCCAGAATAATTATCTCAAAACAACTCATGAAATCCTTTTCATTTTACCCTTAAATGTTTCCCCTTGTATCAACCTTCTTGAACATGCACATAGTTTATGTATATTTCCATTGCAATGTTACTCCCAAATAAATATCATTTTTTTTTAGAAAGTATCTCTGTTTGTCATTTAATTTGATGGCACAAATGTGAAGCTTTTCTTTTTGGCAAATATACTATGGTTTTGTAAGATAGTAACATTTGGGAAATCTGGGTCAATGGTATACAGAAACTCTCTTTATTATCTTTGTAACTTCTCTGTAAATCTAAAATTATTTCAAAATAAATATTTAAAAATATATAAATATTATTCTATAGAATATTCACATCTTTTTTCTTACCTTTGAATGAAAACTGTTCTTTCATATGAAACATCACATATTAGGTTCCACCTTTGTTTTATGCAGACTTTTTGAATATATATCCCAACCAAAGTAAAGAGAAACACATGCTTCTCAGAGGTGACCATTAATCTTGCACTGCTCTGGTTTATTCTCACACTAACCACATCTCTTGTCTGCCATTACTTTTGGTTGCAGCAGGAATGCTGTTTGGGTGATACTTCTTCATTGTCTACATTTTCCAGCAATAACTAAGACAACACAAAAAAGGTGAACAGTGGTATGCATATCACTTTAGAGGAACAAAAATAAGCTCTTCCTTCTCACCAACTATGTACACACTGAAAGAACCACCTGTGTGTGTGCTTGGAGGAGTTTCAGAGAAAAGAGTTTTCATTATTAAGCATATTCTGAATACTCAGATATTTATCAACTACGCTCCCCTATCATTTATTATTTAACCCGGATCTCTCCATGTCACTCTCTTCCTGTGTCTTGACCCAAATAAGCCTCACTGTGATTTAGAGTACTTTAGGCAAAAGTCTGTCAGTCCTTTGTGCCATTTCTTAGCCAGAGTTTCAGATTTGCCAAAGATATATTCTCTTCTCAGTCTTTCCAAGATGTTTCTTTCGAGATATGAACAAATATAGAAGTCAAAGGAGAGAGGGATATTTTACAACTTGGCATTAAAAGGAAAAAAAATCAAGTCCAAAGTCTTTCAGTCTTGGCTCTGTGCATATTACTTGTTTCACAAATTTGAATTTTCTGCTTTAATACAGAACTTCCATAAATTACCTAAAGCCACGGGAAAGCTATTCAATTAGTATGAGAAGTTTCAAGTTCAAATTGGAGGATAGATTTTCAGGGTTATGATAGGAAAGATATGGTGATTGAGTTAGGAAGTGAAGACAAAGTTCTCTCAAATCTGAATGGAAAGAATTTCTGATTCAATTATTTGATTAAACTACACCTGGGAAGGATATGAAATCATAACCTCTGACACAAAGGCTGAATTGCAGGGCAAACCCTGTGGATGATCTCATTTAAATGCTATTATCATGATTTTCCTTAATATAATATATACCTCTATTTCAAAGACATTAAAAAATGAGCATACTCTTATTTTAAAATGTATTCAAATTTTAACAAAAAGCTAAAGATAAATACAGTCAACTAAAGTAGTGCTTTTCTGAAAAGGTTTTTGGCAAATTACATTACAAATAAAAACATGGAAAAATACCAGGCTAGATGATCTGTAATTTTTGTGTGTGTGTGTGAATAGGGGTACTTTGTTGCTGCATAACTGGGACTACAGGCAGGCCACCACTTCTGACTAGTTTTATTATTTTTATTATCATTCCTATTATTATCATTATTATTTTGTAGAAACTATGTTGCCCAGGCTGGTCTCAAACTTTTTGGTTCAAATGATTCTCCTGCCTCAGCATCCCAATGTGCTGGGATTACAAGCATTAGTTTTGAGGAGGTAGACTAGAATTAAATTGTCTGCTCCTTAGAAGTTTCCTGGACACTGGTTTTTGTAAAAGAGTATGAGATGGAACAGAGATAGTTTTCAGTAGCTAATATTATTTCCAAGGAATATGGGTGAAGGATTTAGTTCACAGCTTCTCCTAAATCCAAAAGCTCTCATCTGATCCCACTTTCCTCTTGATACTCAGGTGACTTTAACCCTTTCCGTCTTTTATCTCTTTGTACCCAGCCCCAGCATCTTTTCTCTGCTTACTCTGCTTATATATATATTTTAATTTTTTACCTTCTATTTAATTTTTATATTTAATTTTTTAACAGACCAGGGGACTATTTCTTGTTTCTGGTCTGAGTCTCTTGTTGGAGCAGACCTGCATAGGCCACTTCAGCCCCTCCATCAGAAGGCTGCCAGTTTTGTCTGTGCCTTACTCTGTCAAGGGAACTCCTCTGCTCTGGGCTCCGGCTCCTTTCCTCCCCTCCACTGCCTCCCAATAAAGGGCATGCTGGGTGAAGCAGGGCGTGGCGGGAAACCTTCCTCCCCACCCCAGGTTAAAATTCCACCGCCACTCACTTCCTAGAGTCCGACCCAAAGCAGCTCTGGCCCGTGGTGTGCCGGAGGCAACAAAAGCCACTACCTCACACCGCGCAAAGGCTCACCTATCGCTCGGTGGCGTGGCGAGCGTGCACAGGCAGCAAAACCCCGCGGGAGGGGAGGCGCTGCTGCCTGTCACTCTTCTCACCATTGGAATCGAGAGGTCCTCGATCTGATTAGTGCTGCGGGGATCTCCGCTGAGCAACTGAGGAGAGACGGGGGTAGGCGCTCAGGACACCAACTCCATTCAAGGCAGCAGCCACTTGCTGGAGAGGAGCCACAGCCTGACGGAGTCAAGTAGCAGACAGAGGGAATACGTGGCTAGCTGGCTGGGCCATACAGGAGTGAGTGAGCTACGGGGTCTACTGGAATCTCAGGCTTTCCAATCGCTAGGGAGACCCAGGCTGGGCCCCAAGGAGCGCGGGCGCCTCCGTCCCAAGGGATCCTCTCTATTAGTTTGTCAGTACTGCCGCCACCTGATCATCCACCGAATCCCCTACTCCTTTTCTTTTGCTGCCCATCTGTCCTACCAGAGTCGTCTTCAGGGATCCAGGAACTTTCACAGTATCATTGGTTTGTGTGTATGTGTGTGAAGGGTGTCCTTCGTTTCTCTTAGTCTTTGTAAATGGACACCTTGATCTGATCCAGAGAATAGTCTGAATGTCCTGAGCACACCCAAGGGATTCAGAGATGCAAGGAAGGAGCAGGATTTCTGTGTGTGTGTGTTGGGCGGGGAGGGGGTCGGGGGGTAGGGGATGGTGGGGCAGAAAGGGTATTGTGAAATCTCGTGTGTGTGTGTGTGTGTGTGTGTGTGTGTGTGTCTGTCTGTGTGTCTCACTTGCCTGTAATAACCTGAAATGCCCTCATTCTTGGCAACTTTTAGAATCCTAACATATCTCCATTTCTTCAATGAAAGAGTCATGCCAAATATACAAATAACAATTATAATAAAATAACATAACTTTTTGTTTCTAATACTGCATAACTTTTTTTTGCTTGGTAACCTCACTGAAAATTTTATTCCTGTGTCACTAATGGTGACAGCTTGAAGATAAAGTAATTGTTTCTTATAAAAAAATGAAAACTTTGGGTGATATATAAAAAATTAATTATGACAGATTGCATGTTCTGAAAATGGCTGCAATAATTTTACTCATTCCAAGTGCCCTACTTCTCATATGACTTTTATACCTTCTATACAGTGAGTTTCTTTTCCTTCTTATAATCTGGACCAGGCTGAGACTATGATAAAGGTGATATTATGTGACTCCCAAAGTTAGATGGCAAAAGGCAATACAAATTATTCCCAATTCTCTTTAAACACTTGCTGTGGAGCTCAGCCACTTTGTCATAAGGAAGAGGAACTGGGGTCCCCAGCCCCAGCTGAACTCCCAGCTAACAACCAGTGCCAAGTGGCCAGTCATGCGAGTGAGCCATCCCAAGTGTGAATTCTCAGTCCTCAGTGAAGCTTTTCCAGGTGTTGCCATGTGAAACAGACCAAAGATGTTTTTGCTAGGCTCTGCCTAAATGGCAAATTCCTAAGCAAAATACATGATTGATGTTTTAATCCCTAAGTTTGGAATTGAATGTAATATCATTTATAGAAAACTGATATACTTATTGTTATACAGACCTTCACAAAGTGGTGCTATTCAATAATCCTCTTTTCCAAAACTAATGTAAACAGAAGGAGAGGAGGCTTCTCAGCCTTTGGTATGATATTGGGTGGAGGGAAGGATGAGAAAATATTCTGCCATCAGAGAAGCCCAGAATGTATATGAGCATGTTTGATACCCTTAACTAATGGGTTATTCTTGGCGCACAGGCCTGTACCCTAATAAAAAACTAATTCCACCTGACTAGTTGTGGTCTCTATATAGGAAAGAGCAACCATACAATTCTCCATTCCTCCTTCATTATTAATGAAGACCCTTTGTGGAAGCTAGGGACTACTATGCCTCTCTCCTTTCTGAATGTTTTTCAGAGATTTGCGGGATCATTTGCCTAAGATTTTCTCTTCATGTTCTACTACCTTCCTTTATGATTTTGAATAAATGAGTGGAAATTCATTAGAATAGGAAAATTCTACTAAAAGTCAAAATTTAAAGAGATTTCTATCCAAATATAGGACTGAAAATGACAAGAGAAAAAGAAATGCAGTGGATTTGAAAGCTGAGAAACAAAGCTGATTTTGAATGAATACATTTAATTATCTAATCCCAGACTATTACGGATCTTGTATAAGCTGGAATTATTTTTCTAAAATAAAACATTTCCCACAGCACCTTGCTGAAAATATAGTTGAATTTTTGTCTCCTCATAAAGTTTAGACCTCCCACTTCCCTGAGCACACTTTCTCCAATTATTTCTCAAAGAAAAGGTGTTGCAAATCAATTAGATGCCAATTTACTGAGACATAAAGATTTTTTAATGCTTCATGCTAGTTATTCATTTGAGGAAAAAGTTAATGAGATGTAGATTAAATTGGCTTTTTACATCATCACATTTAATTTTATACATTACTACAACCCACTGACCTCTGTCAATAAGCAACAATGAAAATATCACAAAATTCTCTAAACCGATCCCATTGCCAACCATATAAGAAATTGAGCTAGTCTAATTCAATGTGTTTTTCATCCATTACCCCACTAAGTTTCCTCAAAAGACTACATGAATAGACTTAAAATTAATAGACACTTGTTGGAAAAACCATTGATGTTATGAGTTAGCAAGTAGGCATAGTCTTGTAATTCCTATAGTAAATCTATCAATTATGCATGAGAAAACATATCAAAATCACTGACTTTTCACCATCAGAATTGCCACCATCCTACTTGAAGCTGTCATCTGTTCCATCTGGACAACCACAGTAGCTACACATTGTTGAAAGCCCATATATAATTTAAAGCAAAAATGGAAGATCCAAACTCCCAATGAAGCACTTAAATTAGAGATTATTTGGGGAGAAAATGTGTCTCCCAAATTATATATAGGGATTGTTCAGTCACAATTCTTCTTTAATGCTAATCAGATGGTCCCTTTTAAACCAAATTGAAGTTTCCATCATTCACAATTTTTTTTTCACAATTTTAAAAGTAAAAATTTTTTAAATATTTTTAAACTTAGAATGTCTTTATATAAATATATATTTGCCTTATAATTTGCCAGTTGGCTAAAAATAAGTGTATATTATTTTCTTGTTAAGTCATTCAGTTTATACCACCATTCTGATGAAAAACTGAAAGTACAATTTACAGATCATTACACTTGTAAGTTTTCTTTCCCTGTCATTATTTTTTACCCTCCAGTAAACTCTTCAGACTCAAGTGAAGAGTCATGGTGACATGATGTGCAAGAATATTTTGTCTTTTATCAATTCAAATAAACTCTAAGCTTGTAAATAACCTATTTTGTTAGAAAAAAAATAACATCTAGTAAGAACAAGTATATACACAGTCGCAAGCTGAGCTAATAATATTTTAAAGATCATTCTTTTAAAAAAAGCATTATTTCTTTGACATGATTTGAGCACATTCAATGTCTTTCTTCTCCCCAATTTTCTTTTGTTGATCTACTTGAAACTGATCTGGAATACAAGGCAATTTTTCATACCAGTACCTATTTAGAATCAAGAATTTTGTTACTGAAAAACATTGTTTTAGCCGTGCTCGGTGGCTCAGCCTGCAATCCCGCGCCTTTGGGAGGCTGAGGTGAGTGGATTGCCTGAGCCCGCGGGTTCGAGACCCGCCTGGGCAAGCAAGACCTCATCTCTACAATAAATCAAAAAATTAGCCGGGCGTGGTAGCGCACACCTGTAGTTCCAGCTACTTGGAAGGCCGAGGCGGAAGGATCGCCGGAGCCCAGCAGGTCGAGGCTGCGGTGGCCGGGAGCGGCCACTGCACTCCAGTCTGGGCGACAGAGTGAGACTCCAACTCCAACTCCAAATAAATAAATAAATAAATAAATTAATTAATTAATTAATTAAATTAAAAGAGGAGAAAGAATACAAGACAACTGAAAATTTAAAAAGTGCAATGTAATTTAGACATGTATTATAATATCTTGTCAGGCATTGCTATAAGTTGCCAGGGTTTTTATTACAAGTATCAAAATATCCTTTTCCATTGTCTTTAGAGAGCAGATAAATCATAAAACCCAAAACTATGGGTTGTTGAGCAAAACATATTCTCCAAACTGGAGGAAGTTATGCCATTCAAGTGTTGCTACAACCTAAATAATCAAGTTTTATTTAATGTGTTGAAAAAATAATAATATCCATGAAAGATACAACCCTAAACTGTATAATTGTATTATATGTATATGTGTATATATATCTTTTTCTCTTTTATTAACTAACTACCTTTAGAATATAACCTCCTTTAGGGCAGGAAGTTTTTTGTTTTATTTGATGTTTACACTCAGGGCTTTGATCAGTGTTAGGCACATAGTAGGATCTAGAGAAATAGTTGTTGAATGGATTTGACATTTTCAAATTCATTTGAACCAAGTTATCTTTGCCAAATAAAGTCTCAGCATTTTCCTCAAGCACAACTTAATAACGCTGCCTTCTCATCTTTCCCTCAATTATTTTACCAGTTTTTCAATCCTGCTCACAGTCCTCCAAACCCTTACCTTACTCATTCTATCAGAAGGTTTTCTTTCTTCCTTTCTTCCTTTCTTCTTTCTTCCTTTCCATATTTTTTTGAGTCGGAGTCTCACTCCGTCGCCCAGACTGCAGTGCAGTGGCCGCTCCCGGCCACCGCAGCCTCGACCTGCTGGGCTCCGGCGATCCTTCCGCCTCAGCCTTCCAAGTAGCTGGAACTACAGGCGCGCGCTACCACGCCCGGCTGATTTTTTGATTTATTGTAGAGATGAGGCCT